>CAXIUT010000131.1:0-39322 GCA_964035545.1 Bugula neritina
CCCAACCCCAACCCCAACCCCAACCCCAACCCCAACCCCAACCCCAACCCCAACCCCAACCCCAACCCCAACCCCTCAGTAATATTATTATCCTACAATTTCAAAACACTTATAAATCTATATTAGCAAGAAGATAAAATATCTATACTTGTATCATTAAGCTTACTATCAGTGATAGAAATAACCTGTAAAAATCTATTCTGATAACTCAAAGATTTAAACAGTCGATATTGATCTTTCTCTTGTATTATGTTCATTGCGAGTTATAACTTACTAACATTGGATAAATTGCATTTTGAAAGAAGACATAAAATGTATGAAGAATATTATTCGTTGTTAATTTAGAAGTTTTTAACTATAAGTGTTTCTATATTATTTTTTTTATGAAGAATATTTGGTATCTTCATGATATTCTTCTTTATTTTAGTTATGTTGTTTTGAAATCCTTTTATATTAATAGTTAAACTCGAATCAGTTGTATTTATCATTGACTTCGATCGATTGTCTCTCATTTTTCGATATATTGATAAAAATCAAATCATTAATAAAGAAAGATCTTTATAGTTTTAGATCATGATAGTTACATAAATGTTGATTCCAATAATTTATTGGTAATCACTATCTCCATCTTTAAGTCTAAAATAGATCTTTGAACTTACTCTATTTCATTGAAAAACAAATCTATTTAAATTGACTATTTTGAATTTAGTGACAATTAAAAACCAATCAATTGATAATCAAATATAAATGTAATAAATGGAGTCAAAAGTGTAAATGAAAATTGACAAATAACATCAACGCTATCCCTATTGTCTGGTCTGGACAGCCCTTCCATGTATCACCTGTTGCTTCCCCTGCATCGGACACACAGGCATCGGTAGATCAGATGGAACCATCTATGATTTTGTCGGACAAGGACCCATGCACAATGGATAACTTGCCTTTGGAAGTCCTCTCAAATATGCAGTTCTAGAACATGATGATTATACAGCAGAACAATGGGATTAAGCCATCGTTCGTGCTAATAATAAATTTGAAAAAACTCATCACAATTTAATAACAAATAATTGTCACCATCACGTAGCTGATGTTCTTAACTAACTTAATTATAAAGGAAAAAGCAACTGGGGTCAAGTTGATATCGCCTTCCTCGCATTCAAAGCTTCCCATACGAGGTATATTTCTTGTTAATATAGTTGGCTTTCTTTCTATATCTATGCTATCTTTTTGATGATTTTGATATACCTGATTGTATGATTCATTCATTTGTTGTAAATCATTTGTTTTCAATTCAATAATAATAACTAAATGTAAAAAAAATCTTTCTAAGTATCAATAAAAGATAAATAGATTAGTGTGCTCTCTAATTTAGGATCTATTTTTTTCTAAAGAAACCTGTGTCTTTTACTTAAAAAATATAAAATAGTTTCTAAATCTGCAGGTACTATCGCTTTTTTCAGGATTGAGTAATTCATCGAAAAATAACAAAACTTTTATCGATCCTCCTTTTTATATAGATCAATATTATACCTGTCTTCTCTTCTAAAATAAATAATTATGCAAAAAATTATCAATTAATTTGGTTTTTATCAATGATTAGCATCAAAAATAAATGTAGAAAAAAAGAAAATCTCATGAATATCTAATATTCAAACACTTTGCCAAAGATTACTATCTCATCGATGGACATAAATTTGGTGGACTATTTTTAGCTTACTAAAAAGATTATGATTAAAATCACGCCAAATATATCATTTTCAATGGATAATTTAATCTCAATCATATGACCAGATTAGCAGCTATTTGCAAAAAACAAGGACTCTATGTAAAAATCCTATAAGATAAAACTCTTTAAATAATATAGATTGAAAGAGAAGATGATAAAAAAAGATCAAGACCTTCTCAGTAAAATATATATAAAAATAACAAAGAATATTAAGATAAAATATAAGGTTCTAAAAAGCTAAAGAGATAATAATGATGAAATCAATGATATTTAACTATCAATTTTTCAAGAGTTCTCCAATAAATTTATCAAATCCAAAAGGTCCATCTAAATCCAATATTTTTAACTACTGCAACTGCTAAATCGGAATAACATCCACATAATTAATTCCTTTTATTTCTTTGAATTCTTAAATAAATTTTCTCAAAGGAAGTAAACTTTATTATTTTTCAATCATATCATTTAATATTTATTTTCCATTGGCAGTTCTAAGTTGAGCCTGAAGCAAAGGATTTTTAATGAAGACATAATGCTGATCACATCTATCGATAAAAAGAGCAACAGTAGCTTTATTAATATTTTTTTATATCATATCAGTAACTTACCAACTATTTTAGTTGATGTTATAAACAATGGGCCAGATGATATTGATGAAGTTGTCAAGAGTTGATATTTTGGATCTAATTTGAGCATTAAGATCAAAATTGATATCATTAGAATAGACCTGATTCAAAAGAAAATGTTTCATCATCAAAAAAGTCATCACTATATATGGTTTAGATCGTTTAATTACATCATTATCTAACAGCTACTCATTTATCAAATTATCTCTTATCTTTATATTACTCCTCACGCATAAAATATGCTTCTTGCAACGCTACTGCAACATCATCTGAAGATTCCTCACCTTTATCACTGTGTCCAGCTAAATTAATCATATCTTACATTGTAAATTATTCCACGGACATAAGCGATATTGATATTAGAGTAATTTATAGCTGGAATTATCTTATCAATATCTGCTGTTACTTTATTCATATGAGTCTATATTGAAAAAAAAACGATCTCCCTTTATTGTTGTATATAAAGTACTAAATTGAACAACAATAAAATCACTAATTATCCTTCCTTAGACAATAAATTCAAATATATAATTTCTAGAAAAGGGACAAGTGACTGTTTCTATTTGATCAATAACTTTAGTTTGTCTAAAACTGCCAAAAACACCAACCATTTTAAGTCCAGTAGAATATCTCACTCTCATCAAAGATTCATAGCCAGTACATTAACTTAATACCTCTTAGACTATATTTCTAAAATCATGATAGAATACTAAAAGTTGGCTTGAAAAATAATGGCGCAACTATCCATTCAACAACTTAGTTATACAATGAAAAGGCATATTATTCATGTATTTATTGTTAATAAAAAATGTAGAAATTGACATTTGAGTGTTCTGCAACATTCTCTATATGTCAGCCTAGATACACTCTTTCTTGTTCACTAGAAAGTTGTGACGCTGATGCGGATTTATAAAAAATCCCTTCAAGTTGTTGTAAAATTGAGGTAATTCCTCCCTCATGCCAGAAACAAGAAACATCTTTCCTGAATACTATCTGCTTATTTTAAGCGACAGTTTTATTGCTTTCATAATAGCAGTTGATTGTCCTTGTCTTAGGTGATTATTTTTGATATTTTACTACAAATGCTATATTACTCTATCTAAGTTTTATCTGTGATTTTTAGCATTAGCAATAAGACTTTATTTTTAAGGCAAATACTACTCATCCTATTCTTCTGGATTGCTAGTTATAACCACTTTAAGATTTTTAGAATTAACAATAAAACGATGAATTCCTTAATCAAATCCAATAATAGCAATATTGACATCCATTTCATTCTCATTGACAGTTTTGATAAATTCTTTTAGAATATGTAAGGTATACAAAAGATATGATTTAGCTTATTCTCCATAGTCACATAAATCAACTATAAACACGAATAATCGCTCTTTGCTTGATAAAGATCTTTGACTAAATAATGAAATCAGTAGTACCTTTGTGGAGCTTTTAATTTATAACTCAAATGGTTCAATTAAACCATAGATACATCAATCTCCTTCTACAAATAATTAGTACACCCACAAATAGAACAGTCATACTCATCTATATCACAAATTACATACGATCAGATCGAATAAAACATAACTTGTTGATAAAGCTCTTACAAGCCTGGCAACGATATCGATTGATATCATCAGGACTAATACTTCCCTAAATTTGATCATGACTAAAGGGCCGGACAGACAAAACCAAAGGAATACTCAAATAATCTTTTAGCTAGGGATGACTAGGCCAATATTAAGAAGTGCTCTCCACGTGCTAATTTATCAACATATTATAAAATATTCAAATTTTATTCAAATCTATCCCATCATCCAACCTAAAATATATATAGTTTATTAGTTTATAGCTATTATTTATAATGATATTTGGGATCAACTAAAGACCAGCTATCTATATTATTTATTCCGCGTAAAGAATTATAATATTATTATGCCCAGATCCTCCTTCACACTCGCTCTTATCTGTATAGCAGCAAGCATAACAGGTATAAATTCTTATGTTTTGGAGGGACCTTGGATCCTGCGTACAAGTGAAATATCTCAACTACAAAATACAAGACCCATCCAATTCATATTCAAAAGATAAATAACAAAAAATAAATAAATATCAGATATTCTAACTATTATAGCATGCAAAATATTAAACTACAACTATGAGGTAAAAGACGATTAAATATATTTATAATTTATATCTACTGGAAGATCACTAAGAACCTGCCAATAAAATTAGATCTCCTTCTTAAGAACTAAAATCGATAGCATCTTCTACTTCTACACTCTTAATTCCAACCTACTACTCCTACCCGCCAGCGGAATCGCTCCCATCAAACTAGATAGATTTATCCGCAAAGAACCTACTTTAATAAATGGAATTTGGATTATCACTGATGGCATTTTCATGCATAAAATTAAAAATAAAGTTGTTGTTATCAATAACAAACAAATTGGCATGTGTGCAGGTAATTCTCTTTTTAATTATACCTTCAAGTCTAATACCTAGATCAATATCGCCAAATTAAAAGATAGTCAGTGCAATGGATTGATTACAAGTTTAATTAATGAAACTAAAGTTTATAGAATAGTTTAAAATTAAGAAAAAGTTATGAGTTTTTATGATTAAAATATCGATCTTATCATCTAAATGAAGTATCATCAAGTGTTTTTTCCTTTTGATCCTCTTAAATTCGATCAAATATAATTTTAACCTGATAGTCAAGTTGATATATTTGAAGATAGCTTTACTGCTGATAGCTTTGAAGATCCTTTTATAAATATATTTTAAGAAGAAGTTCAACAAAAAGAATAAAATACACCCAATAATACTCCTAAAAAGATTGATAAAGTGATTATTTAGTAAAAAACTAAATAAGAACAACCAATAGCATCAAAATAACAAAAAAAAAATAATAAAAAACCTTCAAATATCAATTAAAAAGCTAATAAAAAGCAAAATACATCTAAATAAACAAATCAAAATCCTAAAATATAAAATACTAAATAATCTTAATCAAAAAATCAAAGTCCTTCACAAAAACCTTCTTAAAGACCAAATAAACTATAGAAAAAAGAAATAAAGACAAATTTAGCAACAGCAGCCAATCAAATCCATGGTCTTTGGTATCCTTATCAAACAGACTCAATACCTTCCCTTTCTAAACACGGTTCTAAGGCATTACTATCTTATCAGATAATAATAAACCGAGTTCGCATAATGATAAGAGGAGGATGTAACACTATATTTTCATCATACAAATTTGAAAACAACTCCTTCACTAACCTCAACATAATATCAACAAAAAAATAATGTCCTAACAGTAAAGATCATATTTTATCATAAATACTTTTATCCAATAATAAATACTATATCAGCAAAGATAAAAAATATTTATAAATAAAAACAAAAAATGGATAACTACTTCTACAACTAACCAAAACCGCACCTAAATGATCTACATATTCTTAAATATATAACTCATAACCAAATTATCAAAATCTAAATCTACCCTTCTTCTTCTATTTACGATCAGTTTGATTAATTGTACTCTTCTATCGCTTCTCAAATAATTTGAATTGACTACCTCGAGTAAAAGAGCCCGTCTCCTTTCGATTTCGTACTCTTTTTTATTGACTAACTGATCTATCGAACAACCTTCTAGTTACTGAATTCGATCTATTTGATTTCTTTTATTCATATTAGATATTTTTACTTTTAATGGCTATCAATTCCTGCTTAACATTGTCAATCAAAGACTAAGTATGATAGACAGCTTAGTTATTTATCTTTTATTCTGGTATATCTGATAAAATATGAATACATTTTTGGATTGATTGTTTTAATTGGGATTTGTTAGTTTATTTATATGGTAAATTTGGTTATGTGTGAACTTTTTACTTTTTAGGTTTATTCCATTTTTTAATAGGAGTTGATTCCAGATTAATATTATGGTGATCTTGTAGTGTAAAATGAAATTATTTTATACTATTTTACATAGTCTAATTAACTTTTCCATCAATCATATCGATGTTATTTATATTAATATTCTACAAACTTTAAAGAAAGTTGATTTCTTTGACTTTTTCACAACCAAAATTTATTTATATCGATTATGAATGCCATCCCTTCATATCATTCTCATCCTTTTTCATCTATTAAAACAACAACTATTCATTTTTAGATTTATTGTTCAACTCTTTACCTCCAAAGGATTAAAATTGTGAAGGATTAACTTATATTTTAGACCTTTTTGTTTCCTGTCCTCGAGATGATATAGTAAAAATATGAGAATTAGTATAATTATCATCAATAATAGAACTATTATCTTTCTTCCTAAACAATTGCTTCACTTTCTGAAAAGCATCACAAGCTAACTACCCACTCTATTTATCCCCTGATTTAAGTATATCCTCATTACTAGCTGATCTGTTACTAACTAGAGGAATATAACAGTTCAGATCAGAGGTGTGAGGTTGTTGTAGTTTATAGTTTAGTTGTAGTAGATCTAGATTGAGATATTGGATTTGGTTGTTGGTACTATGCCGATACATTCGTTAGATTATAATTATGTCAATTATAAATTCTATGATAAAATAATCCTTCCTTAGAAACTATAACCTTTCATAGATATTCAAGCAAACATAAAAATAAAAGAAAAAACTATAAATATTCTGCACCAGATAACGTACTCTTATTTAAATACAGTTAATAAAATAAATAGAGATCGACAGATCCATAACAAAATCTTAATAATCTAAAATATAAAAAACATCAATAGAATCAATAAAAAATAACTATAAAAATCATTACTAAAAAATGCATCTTTAGCACAATAAGCAGATTAATCAAAAATAGATAAAATAAAAAATAGAAGAAAATGCACAGAATATCCATAAAATCAACAAAAAACAAATCTATTTATTTCTAACCTTAAATTTAACTATAAATAAAATAAAAATCAAACTTTCAGATTAAAAAAAATAAATAATCATCTCAATAAAATTCTTAATAAAAAAATGTATACTACTTTTGCTGTTAAAACACAAAATATATCAAATCATATACATAAATACTAATATGATAAAAATCAAGTATCTACTGATAAAGTAGAGCATGGAGGTTCTTTTTATCAATCATTTTAAGATGAAAAAACAATGGATAATAAATATCAACATCAACTACCATTGAAAAAAATAAATAAAAATCTCAACAACTCCCTCACTCATTTCCATAAAAAATCATTTCTAACTCCTACTCAAAGCATCGATGCCTGGTAATAAAAAACTAATAAAAAAGAGAACGATTTTATGCAATTAAGTCCTAAAAGTATATAATTAAAAAATACTCTAACAAGATGAAGATAATTTATAGATTGATCATATCTACTCATTCAATTTTAATAATTTTAATACCTGCATCACCAAATTCATAAAATTTTATCTAAAATAAACCCATTTTTACTTATTAAGATACCCCTTGTTCTATATATCAAGAGTCTTCATTATCTATTTGACTTCCTCCTTTGTTGGCTTCTCAATCCCCATCTACTATGCAGTCAAAGTAAGAATATCTTCAAGCTAGTTTCTCTCTATTTGACCATTATTATTCGCATCAATCATACTAAATGAAGTCTCATTTATCTTCTATAACTTCTACTTATCTTTCATCAACTAGTCCCACATAAGATAACTTCAATAAAAATAAAATAAGCTATTTAACTTTTATTTATCATTAATTATAGGAATCATTCTTGAGGATTTGATTGAATTACATTTATTGTTTCAATCGGATTTGGTTGTGCCTAGTTCATCATTTCAGCAGGAGGCTCATTATTCTATTACTACTAGACATGGTCATCAGAACTATCACTTTGACTCTTATTGATAAGATCCTAAAAATCATTGTTTAAGTCAATAGTTTTTTTAATTCCAACTTTCAACTCAAGTACATCTCCTCCCAACTGAATACCAACTCCGCTTAGCTCTTGCTTCAGCTGAAATTACTTTCTTAACATAACCAAAGTACCAAATTTACTATCATTATCAGAAACAATGAACTTCCCTTGTTTATCTTTTCCCATTTAAAATTTTATTTTAGTATGATGTCGACTGACAGTAGAATCATCTGATAAAATGATATCAGAATCATTTTTACGACCAATTATCATCTATTTAGTCTCAGAAAAAGATACTAATAAATATATTTTTGTCTTTCCTGGCTATTTTTACTTATAAATTGGATTCAATACGATATATGGTCTACGTGGTTTAGGTATATTCACAGTAAAATACCGCTTGCCGTCAAGATAAACCTTAAAAGGCAATGTTTTGCCACACAATTAGCAAAGTAAAGGTTTCCAAGTTATTGCAGTAGCTCGACCTATGTTTCTAGGATTTATTGTTTTTGTCAGCCATATTTGAACACATCTCAAATGGACATACTTAGATGAACCTGCACAATCACAGGGAGCCATCAAAGGATTTCCTACCTCAGAATTATCCAAACAAAATCGACAAACATAGTTTGAAACTTCACTTTAAGGAAGTTCCAGAGGCTTGCCTTCTTTAGTAAGATCATCATAAACTAATCCTTTTGCAGTTATCTACTAATCTTCTTATTTAATCTATTAATCATTTTAAATAATCTATTTAACTCTCAATTTTTGTTTACCTATTCGTAACATATCACCCTATTTCACTACATAACGCTTTGAAGGTAACGACTTCACGATAATCCAAGGTTGTTGCTGTTTATTTTTGTCACACTTGCTTACTATCGTATATAGTTTCTATTCTTAACTGGTTCCTTTCTGTTTTTAAGTTGTAGTTATGACATCGAACATAGCCTATGCTCCTTTCATGACTTATTTATTTTTTTACCTCTACTAGTAAGGAGTCATTTCGTATTTTCCATTTATTTTAAATATCCTTGATTGATTTTAAACAGATAGCATCCTTGCATTGATCTGATTGGATTGAGCATTATAATCATAGAGATTGGAATATGTCTTTTTCCAACTTTTGCATAAGATCTGTCTGCATATAAGAATAACTACACTCCCTAGAATGAAGATGGATGGACCACCATATTCTCATTATCTAAACTAGAACAACTTCCCATAACTGTTATATATTATAAACCTCAAAAGAAGAAGAAGAAATCAACTAAAAAAATAAAACTTTATTTTATAAACTTCTGCATCACTCGATAAATATGTATTTCTATAATTAAATCGATTGATATACTCTTCTCATATCATAATAATCAAATTGCCATTTTAGAATCAATGATCAAGTAACCAGACTCAATCATCTATGACCTCTTGATTCAAAACTTCCAAAAAATAACCAAGTCTAGCTAGTTCCCAATCATGTTTGATAATTCTATTGAACTCTACGTCATGGAAAAATAAGACAAAAATCTTTGCTATCTGACAGATGGAAAACATAGCATTCTTGCCAAAGCAGCAAAACTCAAAGAAGAAGAAGATTCAAAACTGGTTCCTTTTGAAATATATCGTCCTAATTGCAAAAGTCGTAACTATGTCTTCAATGAAAAAACCTATCTCTATCTCAACTTTACAACTGAACACAAACAATCTGACCCAAAGTACCTCCATCCCTCTACTCCTTACTACTACTTAGACGACAAATATGATTAATTCGAAAAATAAAGAGTCAAATTTACAATAAAAAGCCCTTGCTAAAGTATTATTCTCAAAAAATGGTAGTTAGCTTTGGTAAATATCAATAAAACTGGCTATTATGGTCCTGCTATCTACATTCACTAGTTCAGAAAGACCAGCCGCCCAGCACCTAACTATCTATCTATCAATTGTATACTTTATGAACCTTTTATTCAAGAAAAACTTTAAGAATATCGACTAAATGACATCAAAGATCACTATAAAAATAACAGACCTTCAAAATACAATAAAAGTATGTTTTTTTATGCCAGAAAGATGAGTTTGACTTCAGGTAAAGTATAAATATCAACTAATGTCGCTATTGATAAATATCAACAAATTCTTAAGTACAATCCTGAAGAACCATATACCTTTGTCCTATGTAGTGAACTGTTTGAGGGATATTGTCCAATAACCAATCCTTTTAAAACACCTGTAGATAAAAAATTGGCATAAAAAATATCATATAACAAAATATGTAACCTCATGAACTTAATGAAAGTCTCAGAATAAAAAGAAAAAACTATTGAGGAAATCAGAGCCTAACAATAAAATATAAAACAACAAAAAATATAAAAATAGAAATAGAAATAAAGATAAAGACAAAGAAAAGCCAACTAAGGATAACTATGGTCGGATAACAGTTAAAAGTAAGAAGAAGAACTAATCATATAAGATCAATATGGAAGAATGGAGATAGAATTTGAGCCATAAGAAGAAGACGAAGAAGACTACTTGACATCTCTATACAACAATATGTACCTCTCTTAGCGAAACAAATAAAAATGATTCTATTATGACATATTCCAATTATATGACCAATATTAATAATTATACTTTGCTTTGTTGAACATGGAACCCGCCAACACCAACCCTCTCTTCACAACTGAACATAGACCTCTATGCTACTCTAAATTCCAAGATCTCATCGCTGTCGCAGAAGAACCCAAAAACATCTTCATGCTTGATCTTCACTAAATAAAAAAATATATGTCTGTTCCAACAACTTTCCATGATAGAACATTGAGTCTAACAGTTAAAAACAACTTACTTGTTCGAGGAGGACATCTAGGAAATATTACTTTATGGGATATAAGACAAATTAATAAAGGAACTCCATTGCATACCTTCAACAGTAGCAGTTTTTATATTTAGAACAAGGAACTAAAATAAACACAATTGATATCAGCTAACATATCTTAGCAGCTGGAGTAGCAAAAAGAATAGTTTTCTGGGATTTAAGAAAAATGAAACAAAGATGTTAGTTCACATAAAGTTTTAATGACTAAGTTACTGCCCTTCAGTTTAGCCATGAACAATCAACAGTCTTTCATGCTTGTTCAATAGATGGTTTGATAACTAAATTTGATTTGAAATAACCAAACTAGTAAGACGCATTTGCTTGGGGTCATCAGATAGTTGGAAGTCCCTGTAAGTTATAACATAGTCATGGCACAACTTTAATCGAGACACAGAATCAAATGTTGATGACTTTATAAGAATAGAGTCTTTAGAAGAGGTTTTAAGTCAACAGTATTGATAATCCTACTCATATCTTGAATTCTTACATCGGAAAAGATAAAAATATTCACTACTACACAAAAACTATGAAGAATAATAAAGTAGAATATTGGATCAATAACTATAATATAGGATATCTACCCACTCACATGGATGTCTAGATGCTAATCCCTATTGAATAAGAAAAAGTTATTTTAGTGATAATCAGGGAAACTGGAACTATTCAGAAATAATTAGAGGAATAACAGCTAATAGTATAAAATAGAACTAAGACTTTATGACTCTAGAAGAGTTATAAAGAAAGTTAGAAAATAAATAAAAATAGAAGACATGCAATACCAATGGATTTATCATCAATAAGCCAACAACTTTGAAAAGTTTAGGAAAGAAATTTAAACCCTATTGATTTATCTTATCTATATTCAAAAATTACAGTTATATGCTATCAGTTAACTAATATATGAATTGATATAAAATATCATTAAAACAGCAATTACTTCAGTAAACAATATCAATGACCAGGGGTTGGGGTTGGGGTTGGGGTTGGGGTTGGGGTTGGGGTTGGGGTTGGGGTTGGGGTTGGGGTTGGGGTTGGGGTTGGGGTTGGGGTTGGATTGTATCAGGATAGTTAAATAAAACTAGAGGAGGAAGGTATTTTCATTGATATTCAGCTTTACCAAAGCAGTCAGATCGATTACATAAGGCAACTCTATCTCTCACTCTAATTAAAAATAAAAAAAATCATTGCTAAAACCAGGACCAGCTTCATATTCAGTTTAATTACGAAGGCATCAAAAAATAGTCACATTTCCTCATGATAAACGGTTCTCAACGGATAGCAACTTTTATCCTGGTCCTGGAAGCTACAAACTTTAAGAAAGTTCAAAATAGAAGATAAAAGCAGGGACAATTTGCAAGTCACCTCGTAAAACAGTTGAAAAACCTAAAGAAGGACCTGCTCCCACAGACTATTCTATTCCTTAAATAATGTTATATAAAAAAAAGTAACCAATGATTCTGTAATTATCTTAGAATATAGAATCGGAAAAGCAAAAAGAATTTTAGACAACAAATACTAACCTTATTTGAATAGATACAATTGTTCGAAGGATAAATCAGAAAGAAAAGAATCTTACCAGACAAACCCTTATTCTTAAAGAAAAGTAATTAAAGTAGATAGAACTTGGCACAGTAAAAAAATTGATTCACAAGCTAGACTTGTCCAAAAGGATAATATCAATTTCGATAATTGATTATTCATCTAGTTTCATAGTGTTAATTACCTACGTTTCTTTGTTTTTATTATCACTAACTATCTTTTTTAATGTCTAATAGTTTATATTGGTATGATGTAATTGTCTTCTGTTGATAATAAGATAAAATAAAAATGTCAAACCTTTTCCAAAACGGCTGCAACCCTAATGGACAAGTATCTTCCAATCATTTCAAAAGAGGAATTAATCACATGCAAATGGGTCCAAATCCTGAAAGTCTTCTTAAGGTAGGACCTCAGCAAGGCCATTCTTCATAAGAGTAAATTCTTCAAAGAGAAATGGCATTTCAGTCAATGAAACAAGGATGGGGTGAAGCAAGTACTATATTAATAACCTAGACAAGGAACATGCAGGTCAAATGATGAATGCAAATAATATGATGAATGAACAATACAAACATGCCATGCTTCAAGAACAACATCTAATGATGATGAGACAAAAAGAATGGGAAGGAGCACAGGAGGAAGTTAAACTACAATAAATGAAAATGAGAGAATAATTTTAAAGAATGAAAATTGCACAAGAAGCGTCAGATTGGACCAATTAACTGAATATGGAAAACACTTTTTAATAAATTAAGGTTTCTAAAGAAGAATAACAAAAAAATATTCATGATAGCTCGTCATCCATGCTTGAAGTCATGATGAATGATCCAGATCCTCGATTTCAAAATTCTCAATTTTTGCATTTCTTAAAAAGAATAGAAAAAGGAGAAGTAAAGATAGAAGGAAAATAAATAAAATAAGTAAAACCTGATACATAAACTATGAATAAAGCCTGGGATGAAGCATAACTTATTCATAAATCAAACCTTGCCAACCTTAATCCCACCTTTCAAGAAGCTAAACTTAAATAAGCTTAAGAATCGATGAAAGCACAATAATAACTTTAAGAAAATTGGCAAAAAAAACTTGAAGATTACTAAAAATAATATGCAAATCAAGCTGATTTTTAGAAACTTTTAGAAGAAAGATATATGAACGTACTTCAAGAGATGAATTTTGATCTCACAGAAGCATGGCAAGCATCAACAGATCTATAGTAGCAACTAGTACATGGATAAGTAAAAACATAATATCAATTCAATAAATAGAATCCTTATCTTAATGCTTAATTTCCTAAAAATATTGCTCTAGATCTTGTCAATAAAGGAAATAACAACTAAGCAGTTCTTGCTCTAGAAGCTCATCTTCAAAAACATATGGAAGACGGAGATACCTGGAGAGTATTAGGCAGAATTCTTCAATAGAATGATCAAGACCAAAAGTCAATTCCTTGTTTCTTAAACTGTCTTAAATTTAACCCAGATAACCTTGATTGCTTACTCAGTTTAGGTATATCATGCACTAATACTCTTGATTAAGTGAAGGCAATGAATTTCTTAAAGAGATGGATTATGTTAAATCCTAAATATCAAATGAAAGGAATAGATAACATCATTCCAGATTAATTAGTCAATCAACCAACTTATAAAGTCTAATAAATCAAAAGAATCAATGATCAACTGATTAAAGTTTTTGATGATGCAGCAAAAACTAATCCAAATGATCCATAACTCTTAGCAGCTAGTGCGATTCTCTTTTTCATCAAAAGATAGTATGATATATCTATTGACTTGTTCAATAGAGCCCTTAACTTAGATCCTACAAATTATCTACTTATGAATAAAGTAGGTGCTACTTTAGCTCATCTAGGTAGGGCTGATTAAGCTATCAAATTCTATCATAGAGCTCTTGATATTCGACCCAACTATGTCAGAGTTTGGGTCAATATTGGAATAGCCTATGCCTTTAAAGGACGTTATGAAGAAGCAGCTAACTTTTACCTAAATGCTCTTTCCTTTAGGCCTGATGCCAAACATATTTGGTCTTATCTTCATACTTGTTTCCTTTCACTACGTAAATTTAATTTAATTTAGAAAGATATGATTTAATAAGTCAGATATCTTCTCAAAATCCTCATGCATTTAAAGATTTTGATGTGATAAATCTCAATGACCTTCCTTAACCTTAAATAAAATGTACTTAATAAATAATTTAGATGAAATAACTACCTAGAAACACATTTTAAATAAAAATGCTGGAACATGGCTTACAGAATTTTCAAATAAGTGAAAAATGATAAACCTGAACTATTTATCAATCATAAATTTTATTATTTATACCAAATCAATCGAATAATCACAGGTTTATTTTACTTTTTATTTACATAATATACAATATAAACTAAATTATTTTTTAAAACTTAGAACAAAAATATACTTAATAAAACTAATATGAAGATCAGTAGAGTTATTTTAAATACTATAACCTCTAACAAATTTTTCTTAAACAAATAGTATCTACTTTGAACTGAAGGCTGATAAGTTTAATTTATTTCTTGTTTTATTTAGTAACCATTCTATTAGATCCTTTTTTCGGATAGCAAATACAATTATTATAACTATTCTACTTCGATTAATAAATAAGGGATTGAATTATTACAGTTTATTAATTATAAATAGAAATAATAATAGTATCAACAATCAATTCGTCTAGCTTTAAGTCAATTTATTCTATTTTTATCTACAATAATAGTAAATTTTTGTTATAAAATAAAAAAGAGCCAAACCACATATCGAAATTATTTAAATAATAAAAATAATTTAAAATATTTTTAATCTTTTTTAATAAATTATATGTTGCCAATATTCATTTTTTTTATTTGTATTTGCTTAATTGTTTATTTAAGCTGTTTTACCCGTCATAGTTGTAAATGACTATTTATCAGCAGTCAAAGTAATATTATTTTATTTTAAATATAAAATAATATGATCTTGTATTTTTTAGTTAAGAGGGATTTAAATAAATGAAATAATACCTCCGACTATTAATAGTATGAATAAGATAATGCCTAGTAACTGATAGATAAATAGTCCCCTTTCCTTTCCTTCCCATATATTTTTCCAACATGTACAACAGCAACCAGAATGGCTTTAATTTATTTAATTTTATTCTTTAAAAATATATTGAGAATTTTTCACTTTTTTGTTTGGATAAACTTAGATTTATAAATATTATGTTTGTTTCTTTTACTTCTCAGGATGATTTTTGTTAGTATGATTTGATAAAAGATCCTATTTGTATTTTTGTTATGAGGGTTTAGGAGGAGTTTGATTTTCTTTTCTTTTGTTTTTATCAAAAAAGTTTTGTGAAGAGGGTGGAACTTAGTCTTTAGAAATATCTCTATCATGATGAGATTTATATTTTTTGCCTGCTTTATTAGGAACTTAAGCTTTTTTTCTAAGCTATTGTTATTTCTCTACTTATTCAGTATTTTTTCCGTTGTTTCTATTGTTTTGAGGTCCTATCATTGTTTTATTTTTGGAATCTTTGAACTATTATTATAATTGCCCTCCAATTTGACACAAATAAGTTGAATTATAGAATTTTAAAAAAATCATGAATAACTATCATTTAAACTCTTATCAAATGTCTATGATCAACTTCATTCGTTCATAAATGTTTTCAAAACCTTTTTATACCTTTTCCTTTTTAACCTTAATATCCTCTTCGATCGATTACTGCTCAGTTACTAACTATCTTCTAAATCCTCCAAATTATCAACAGACATACTCTACTTCCTTTAGCTAAAGAAAAAACCTTTCTTTCTGTTTACTAAGTTATTATATTATCTTTCATCTCCTTTTAGACAAAATAAAGTTCTACAACAAGTGAATACTTTTTTAAACTACTAACTTTAAAATAGGTGTATAAAAGGAACTTATTTTTTGCTATTTCTCTTAAAGCATGATCTTATTAAATGAAAATATTCAACTTTTATCATTGATTCTTTAAAAATATTTATGTACTTGATTATTTTGACCTTCCTAAATTACATTTAGAATTGGTAATTACTTTACTTTTTAATAGAAGATTACGATATTGCTCTGGTATGAAAATAAAATTCTTCTCATAC
Organism: Bugula neritina; assembly: GCA_964035545.1. Taxonomy (NCBI): domain Eukaryota; kingdom Metazoa; phylum Bryozoa; class Gymnolaemata; order Cheilostomatida; family Bugulidae; genus Bugula; species Bugula neritina. The sequence continues at coordinate 16,783 of CAXIUT010000131.1, forward strand.
CATCCAAAACTGTAGTTTTTTCAATGTTAGAGACCTGTTTTTTAGATAGAAAGAGAGTTTTAAATTATACCAAGAAATAAACTTTGCAGTAAGAATTTATAGATCAACAATCTAATCATATTTATTAATTTTATCACTTGATTTTTTAGAAGAGTAGTAGATACAGTCATAGCAGATAAATAATAGAATTTATCTTTAAAAATATAGAATTATTTAATTTCGAAATATCAGAAATTATCTTATTTAGAGTTGTATTAAGAGGAACCATAATAGAATTAAAATTAGAATTCTTGATGAATTTATTTATTGTAAAGATTGAATTATAAGGCTAAATATTACATTTGAAGTCTACTTCCTCTTTGTTAGAAGCATAAAGTATGGGGTATTATTTTATTTTCAATCTTTATCTCTTAATTTCAATAAATATATTATGATACCAAACGACTAACCTTCCCTTCTGAATCCGAATACAACATCATGAAATTTTCAAGAGATTTAAGACCATCAGTCTGCCTGTCGATAATATCCAACATATTCTCTTGATATAAATTATTATTAAACACCATCAGGATCGATTCCATTCTCTTTAGAAGAGTTGCTGCCAGAATCAGATTAAACTATATAATTCTTGCAAGCAAATTTACAATTTTGATAGCGATTTATTGTTTCATCTATTTAAATAAATAAATTATCATTTATGTAGTTTGATTTAGCTATTTAGAATAAATTCTATAAAAATAAATCAAGAAATAGTCAAACAATTGCTTCAATTACCCTTATCAACTTTTAAATAGAATATTTTTAGTTAATATTTCATAATATTGATTTTTCATAACCTCTGTGATGATTTTTAAATCTTTAAATATCATTTCTAAGAGTTTTATCAAGCAATGGCTTCAAACTACTAACAAATGTATATTATTCTAACATATTATCACCAGAAGGATTCATTTGATGCTACTAAAAATCCTCCTTAGCCTTCTTAAGAATATAAAACCTTTATTTTTGTTTTCATTTTGTATTTCTAATTTTTGACTTTTTTTTTCAATAACAGCTGATTCAATAGTGAATTATTTAATATTTTGATATCATAATTTTTTTAAAAACTTAATATTAAGTTATTCATTCTTTTATTTTATTGTGATTTTTGTAAAGCTATTTTTTCTATTTAAAAACAGCTATTTAAACGATCATGATATTTTTCTCTTATTTGAATTTTTAAAACTAACTCTTTTTCTTGCATATGTAAAGGCTAGAAATAAACATTACAAGATGATATGGTACACCATCTTTACATCAGTATCTTCTTCAATCATAAAACACTATTTGGATAAGATAAATTAATGATATATATTGATTTTCCTTCTTTCTAGAAGTAGATTTTTGATATTTTTGTAAAGTTTATTTCCAAATGGAAAACCTCGCTGCAAAATTTTGGATAATAAGAAAGATAAAAAATTAAAAAAGCTATGTTTTTGAGTTGTATGAGTTAGATAATATTTAAGCTGAGTTTAATTATATAATAGATTGAACACCATCAATTATCTGGGAAATTATACAAATAAAAATACCGTCTATCATTTAACTTTGATGATTTAAGGGTCCTCTTGCTCTTAAAAATTAAGATATTGTGATACTTACTGGTCCTATTATGACCAACTATTTGTTTTACTACTGGATTTCGCTGAAGCCACAGCGCTCCCCGATTCACGTTTTTTATTTAAATGAAATCTTTTAGCCTTTTCTTTTAAAATAAGCTTTATTTTAGAACTTTTAACATTCTATTCAGTTTTTTCCATTTGACGGCTTGAGATACGCTTTAACATAGATCCATTGATAGTTTTATGGATAAAGTAAGCTTTGATGTCTTCTGGGGTTCCTCGAATGTGTAAGTGTTCGAGTTAGCTTGTAGGATGACAGTATTGACTCCACCTTTCTACATCAAGAAAGATATTTTCTGAATTCATTTCTTCTACTGTATTAAAATATATTGAAAACAACGCATTGACATGTAGCTAAATTAAATTTGATTTCGGGTACAATCTTTTTCTTTATCCTTTACCAATAAAAAACATCTCAAAAGAATCCTAATCCCTTCAACAACATTCTGTGAACTGTTTATCTTTTATTATTTTATTAATGACCCTTGATGAGTCTTCCATCATACATATGGCTCCTTGGTATAACTTTTAAAGCTACAAAGACAGTAGTATGTATGACTAGAGGGAGATAAGTATCGATAATTGTTTGACAATGTTCTTCTGAATGAAAGTAATAGTAGTTTGTTAAAACTTCGAGAATGGTTTACTTAGAAGATTCGATCGAACTAATAAAATATAATTTTGGATAGAAGAACTTACAATCATATTTCAAAAATTATGATCATGTCATCCGATTTTTAAATGAATAATATTCAAAAAACTTATTCACATTCAAGCATCAAAAGACTGATAATAATAACCAATGTTTCATATTGATACCAAAATGATTTTTTTAAATAGAGAATCAAAAAATGAAGTATTGTATTCTATAAATTATTAGTATTCTTCTTATATATTATATTCTTTAATATTCTTCTACATGGGGTTGGGGTTGGGGTTGGGGTTGGGGTTGGGGTTGGGGGTTGGGGTTGGGGTTGGGGTTGGGGTTGGGGTTGAGAAAAAACAAACTGATAAATCCATTCTCTAAGGAAAACTTCATATACTCAATCAAAAATGCTAGTCTAATAGAAAAAAGCTAAAATATATAAAACAAAAGTCTTTAAAATCAATCAAATCAAAGAATAGTACAAAAAACATAAGTAAGATGTAAAAATATCATAATTTAGATTTAGAATCGTCAAGCCTTTGATATATAGGCTAAATCACAAAAACTTAAAAGAGAAAAAACACTAAGAGATCAATCTAAAGATAACATGAATACAATTAGAAGTTTAATAGCCAGATAAAAAAGTCAAGAATACCTAAAAGTAAAATAAAAACAAAAAATAAATCACATGAGAATAACACAATCAATTAAAAAGTCCCTCCATGAAAAGCGCCAGAAATCTTTGGAAGTAAAATTAAAAGAATAATCATCACGTTTATCAAGAACAATATATTTCTAAAAGAAAAAAATGGCAACTAGACTAAAATCTTAAGACTAACTCATACCAATCGAAGCAAGTACTAAAAGAACTCGCTTTATGATATCATAAATGTAGATGTTATAGCGTGAGATGACTCTAAGGCTTCGTACAACTCGTTAGAGTTTAAGTAATTCTAAGTAAATCTTTTCTTAATATAGATTATCTTTTAAAAAGACAATTAGATGAATAAAAAATGATATGATTTTCTATCACTTTCATTTCTTACCTTTCTTTGGATTTTTAGCCTATTATTCTTATTTTAACCTTTTTTATTCTTTAGCTTTCTAAATCTTTTCTTTTTGCTCTTGAATTTATTTCTTAACTCCATCTAATTCGATATTTAATTGTTAATTTTCTTTCTTGACTTATCCAATTTAATTTTTAATTGCATCTTGTTCTGTTGTATCTGGAGTAAGTGCTCCAAAATAGTCTTTGAACATTTCTAAAGCATCTGAATTAGGAACACTTTCATCGTGCTCCTGTTTAGCTCTGAGTCCGAATAAGACTAAATTAAAGATTTAATACATTTAACAAAATGTTGAATGGTTCCACTTTCAACTAGATATTACTTGAACCTTTTGATTTATTTTTGTTGTTTATTTCCTTCTGATAGAATTTGTTATTCTTATTCGTAGTCAATACTTTACATATTTAAGTTACAATTATTATTAATATCAAATTATAAATTATCAACAAGTTGAAAATCTTGGAATCAGCTTTAATTCTTTATTAAATTTGATAGCCAACTTCACTAATTCTTTAGGATTTGACTTTTTAAAATAATACTCATAATCATGAGGGAAATCACAGTCAAATTCGTTCGTTTCATTTTGAAAAGGTTTGGCTACAACTTAGTCATCAATCCTTCTATTTTTCTTTTAATGTTTGATCGTATTCTTACGACTTAGATGTTTCGATGGCTGATGAAATTTAAAAAATGAAATTTCCAATATTCTCTATATTGGCACAAACACACTATTCCAATATTTAAGAGGAGATACTTTAGAATGTTTGTTTTTATTATATCTTGCATAGCTAAGATAATCTCTCAAGTCACTTTGAAATTCTTTTTGACTCATTGTAACCTTGTAAATAGTTATTTTAAATGGCTGAACTAGATTGTTTCATAAATACTATAGATTTAAAGGGCATATATGTAATTTTAGGACATCTAAAGATAGAATGTTTTTAATGGCACTAATTACATGTTTTGAAAGTCCAATCTTCTTCAATAGCTGCATCGGGGTTGGGGTTGGGGTTGGGGTTGGGGTTGGGGTTGGGGTTGGGGTTGGGGTTGGGGTTGGGTTGGGGTTGGGGTTGGGAGCAATATTACAAAATGTTTAACAAATAAGTGAATAATTTATTTTTTTACTTCTATTCAATAAAAATGGATTCAATAAATAGGATTTTCACTCTCATCATCTTCAACCACGATCTTGTCCATTATTAGTCCATTATTTGATGCATTTTTCTTTTTATACCCCATACCAACTGAACCTATCCGAAGAATAAATACTTTTGTTGATGATACTCGCTTAGGAGTCACATACTAACCAGGTGAAAATATCTAAAAGTTTACTATCTATATCAAATTCTTTTTTGTACTAGAATGAAGAACAGAAATAAAAGGCATCTGACCAAAAAAAGTTTGACTATTTTGCTATAAAAACTATGATTTAAGATTGAGAGGTAATTTATTTATCAATGTTTTTCTTTATTCCATTTAATATTGAAATTTAACCTAGCTAGAATGAATTAAAAAATCTGCAATCGATCGATGTAGTTTATTACTTATTTTAGATACATCAGCTATTCTTTTCAATATTCTCAATTATTTTTGTAATTAATCATGTCTTTGCTGCAAATTCATAAAAATATTAGCCACTTGAGAAATATTATAAGATAAAATCAAACATCCAAAAATCATCACACATGTTACCACCATTGCCTCAGCATTGTTAGATACTGTTATATCACCAAAACCAACTGTAGATATTATAGTAACTCCCCAATATATACTAAAAACATATTTATTAAACCAACCTTCAGAAAATATTCCATACTTTATCATCCAGTTATTGTCTGGATATAGAAGAGCAAGAGCAAGAAATATTGAACCGATGAGATGAGCAAGAAAGAAATTAACTAGAAATATTCTTATCAAAGCAAGATACTGTCTCTTAGTATTACCAATAGTAATATGACTGCTTATTATTTCATCTATTCTATCTCGTAAACTTATTTTTATTAAACTTATAAATAATGCAAAAACAGCTGGAAATACCTCATCATTTCTTCTAATTAGGAGTATAATTGAGACTAAGAAGAGCAGATCTATGATAAAAACCATAGAAAAAATATAATAAAGAATTATGCGCTCTAATTTAACTAATCTATAACCATAAACTGTAGTAGTTTGAACACTTAAGTTAGTCACTATTCGAATCAACATGATCAAAAGACAAACATATTAAGTTGCAAAAACCCATTGCTAAGAACTTTATTTCAATCTGAAGTCTTAAAGAAGGCATTGAAAAGAAGATAAGATTTGTATGAAAATCAAACAAATAAAGGTCAGAAGACTAATAATAAGTTTAAACTATTTGTTTAAATGAAAACCTTATAAGATAGTAATTTATTTTTAACTTGATAATAGTGCTATTCTAGATATATGATTTGATATGTTTTATTAAGATTGTTCAATTTCTTGTCTAGCTTTATTAGTAAATTGATTTCTTTTTAATTTATTTATAAACAATTTTACTTTATCTTGAACATGCAATTTTTTAATAACTGATCTTAATTTCTACATCTAAGTTATTTTTTTATTCTGATATTCTTATTCTTCTTGACTATATCTTTTACTATCTTTTGGTTTACTTTTAAATGAAGTAAAAAGATTAGCATAATGCCTCTCTTCAGTGTTCTTTTTTATCATCGATACATTCCTCTAATAGTTTCTCTATCGCTAATAATTAGATCTATTTTCATTTTGCATTTTCAAATCAATTAAAATAATCTAATATTTGATAAAGATTCAAAAAAAGAATATATTTAATAAAAATCGATCAAAATAGTAAATTAATCAATTTTTCTGTTGTAGTTATAATTAAATAAATGGGAAATAGTAAATCACTATATTCAAAACATGAACTTCTTTACTATCATATCGAAAGAAAAGATATACCCAACATCATAAAACAGATATAATCACATCCATAAATCATAAATGATGTCATCGTTAAAGAAAACAAACAAACTGCACTCATGAGAGCTTCATATAACGGAAATATTTAGATCGTTAAAATGCTTCTAGCACTCAAAGCTAATCCCAATCAAGTCACTCCCAAAGGATAAACTGCCCTATCAATTGCTGTCAAAAGAAATCATATAGAAATCACATAAATTTTAATCAATTATTAAGCATCAGTCAACCATACCTCTCCTCAGGGATTTAGAATTATTGATTATGCTATACTAGGAGGATACTATGAAATAGCACTATTAATCTTTAAAAGACTTGATAATAAAGATAGGGAAAGCATCTAAGATCCATCTTTTTATGAAAAAGAAGGAAAAAAATATGCCTATCGTTATGTAAACTATCAACAATTTCTTTAAGGGCTTGCTCTAAATAAATAACCAAGCTAAATGCCAAACTTCTTAAAAAAAGAGAAAAAGAAGTTAAATGATCCTGTAGTGGATCCAAGAGAAACATGGAAACAATGGTTTAAAAGACAATTGGACTTTAAAGATGCTCCTTTAGTTGAAAGAAATTCTCTACCTTAGAATCTTCAACCTCAAAACAGAGTGTTTGGGATAATTCATCACTATACTAATAACTCTATGAGTACTCATCTTAGTCAAAAAACAACCTTAAAACCTAAAAAACAAGAATTCATGTATAAATCATTTAATATAGATCTTAAATGCGAGAAATGAACTAAAATAAAAAAGAAACTGAAGAAATATTTCAAGAGCCAACAATAGAAGCCTGATTATTGAAAAAATATACCTTTTTATATCATAAATATTTTTAAAAAACAATAATTTTATTCAAATTATTTTCTATAAACTTAGAAAATCACTCAATATTATCGAATTATCTTATTTCATTACTTTAATCCTTATATTATAACTTTTTCCAATTATTTCCGATTAATACTTACAAATTATAAATGAATGAAGAAGAATATCATATTAAATGATTTTTTTTTTTTATCATATGAAACTAATCTCTTAATTATAATAACTAATCAAATAAATAAATCAAATAAAAAAACTTCTTAATAATGGTCTTATAAACCTTTATTGTAATTAATATATCTCATATTAACTAAGCTTTTGACTTCTATTTGAAACTTTTGAAAAGTAAATAAAAAAATCAACAAAGTTCCATAAAAATATTGTTTAAATAATAATCACCTCCTATTGAATCTTGAATATCTTATTTTTATCAGTCATATCTCAACTAGATTTCCTAAATGATAATTTTTAATAACTCTCTAATTTTTTTCTGCTAGTAAGCTTTGAATTGAAAGTGGAAAATCCAGTGCCGAACTCTATTTTAATTAATCTTCTGCAATGGGAAAAAAGCTCGCTTCTAAGAGAAAATGCATAGTTGATTGCGAAAATAGTGAAGACTAGGTCAATAAAGTTAAAAAACACTCTGATTTTTCTATATCTGAGAAAAGCTATCTCAAATTCTTTTAATTTCTAAAAGAACTCCATGCTTCTTAACCACACCTAAGAGTAAACTAAACTCATCTTGAAGCTTCTCTTAACATGATTACCAACTCCATCATGAACTTTTTCAACTATTAAAAATTCTACACACAGAAACAACTCCAATGTTCAACCATATGTTTAGCTAATCTATTCAACGTAATTGGATAGAATATCACCAGACTAACTTTCTAAAGATAGTTTGTTGCGAAATTAAGAAAACTAATTAGTGATTTAGCAGAAGAACCAGAACAAATAGGTTTTCAAGAAAAAGTTCAGGCAATCCTTTACATTTTAGTGATTTTGATCTACAAATAGAGGGTAGGAGATGTAAGAAGCATCCGTGAAATCAATAAGTTTATTTTTAGCGATAAACTTTTAGTTAAATCCTTGCTTTAAATATCTCTACCTATTTAGAAAAAGGTTGGAAAATTTTATGGAATAGTAATCATATACTTATCGAATAAAAAAAATAACATTAAATTAAGAAACAAATAATCAAAAGTATCTTTATCAATTTCTCGAGAATAAACCACTAACATACTTTCCTAAATCTTTTGATCTATCTCCGAAGCTAAAAAAATAAAATCAGTATAAACTTAAAAGATGTAAATGATGGCAACATATTTGAACTTCTTATTCGAGCATATCCTAAAAATATACATCAATACCAGTCCTTTTATATTTTAGACTATCTTCATCATCTCTTAGTATTGTTTCCATCACTAGCTCTACAAGTAAATAATACAAGATTTATTCCTTATCTTCTAGAAACAGCAGATCCTAACAATCTTCATCACCCTCTACACTAATCAACCATCATCTTTTTCATTAAATCGACTCTCAAATATTTAGAAACCAACGAAAATCATAATCTTATGGAAGAAATAATAAAAATCTAACCACCAAATCATTATATAGCCATAAAAGTTCTGCAAATGATCCTTGAATTTGAAATAGAACCCTCTCAATTGGTTAATTTTGCCTTAAAAGGATATTTTAACAGACTAATAGAAGTAATTTGTAAAGATGAAGAAGATGGAATTAAAAAAAGAGCAATATAACTTTATTTAAAGGTTGTCTAAAAGATATAGATAATAGCAAAACCAATCGCCTAATTTACTTTCTTTAAGCTTAAAGATAGGGTTTCTTATTTAAATAACTCAATATTCTTGTCTATGTTATCTTCATTTAATATGAAGATGAATAGATAACTGATTTGAATCACTAATTTGAGTATATTAAAATTTTAATATTAGTCTTATTTGATTCTTATATAATGATCTACCTTTTTATCATATTTATTTAATTAAATATCTCTATTTTATCATATTTTAATTTACCATAAATGGCCTTTGTCAAAGTCGTCAAAAACAAATCATATTTCATGAGATATCAGACCAAATTCAGAAGAAGACACATGGGAAAAACTGACTACTTCGCTAGAAAAAGACTCATTCAACAAGACAAGGATAAATATAACACCCCCAAATACAGACTCGTTGTCAGACTCACCTCAACAAGAGTTATTGCCCAAGTTGTTTACGCTACCATCCAAGGAGATAAAGTCTTTTGTGCTGCTGATTCTAATGAACTCAGAAGATTTGGACTTACTGCTGGACTCAACAACTTTGCATCATCTTATGCTACTGGTCTCCTCGTCGCTAGAAGACTCCTTAAAAAGGTCGGACTTGATGCCATGTACAGCGGAAACACAGCTATTGAAAAGAACTATGATGTAGGAAATGATGAAAAAGAAAGAAGACCTTTCAAGGTTATCCTTGATGTTGGATTGAAAGCAACATCTACTGGATCTAAAGTTTTTTCAGTCCTTAAGGGAGTTGCTGATGGAGGTGTCCTTATTCCTCACTCTAATAATAGATTCGCAGGATACAAATAAGACAAACCCGATGCAGATAATAAGGTTCTTAGAGAAAGAGTTCTTGGTTGCCACGTTGATAAATATCTTAAAGCTCTTAAGGGAACTGAAAAAGAAACTGTTCAATTCAAAAGATGGATCGAATGCTTGAAAACTAGCGGAGCTAAATCCATTGAAGAACTTTACAAAAAAGTTCATGCTGAAATCAGAAAGAACCCTGATCACGTTAAAAAAGCTTGCAAGCAAAATCCAAAGAGAGATCACTCCAAAAACTATAAGAAAAAGCTTACTAACAAGCAAAGAAAAGACAACGTAAGAAGAAAGATTTAGATCAGACAAAAAGAACTCGCTAAACTTGCTAAAAAGAAATGATGATCGATATTTAACTCATAATTCTACTTATTTCTTATTAATATCATTTTTTAAATATAGTATTCATAGTGATGAATCATATCTTTTAAAATTATCTAAACTTTTTACTCGATTTAATAATCTAAATTGAACATTTTCTTATTTTTAAACTAATTTTTATTCATTATTTATTGGCCTTTTTTGTTAAATTTATTAATTTTTAAAACCTAATGAAGTATTCTTATCTTTTTATTTTTTTATCAGCTCAAATGGTTTTTCTTTGAATTGAAGTAAATCATTTTTAATTTGTTCTTTGTCAATGATTTCGTTTTTGTTTTTATACAATGTGATTATTTATGATTGTTTCATTTTTGGTTTTTTTGTTATTAATGGAACATCAGTAGGTTCGAAAAAGTCTTAAAGAGGTCTTTCCATTTTAACTTAATGAGGCATGATCGGATTCATATCAAATCTTTTAATATCGAAATTAACTGGAGATTATTCTATTTCATGTTCAGATATGACAAAGTCATCAGAAAATTTAAAGATTCTTTGAGGCTTTATTGATTGTTGTGATCTTTTCATTACTTTTACTTATTGATATCTTTATTATCTACTTCCAATCAGCATTGAATGCTTCATTTACTTAGATTGGTCAATACTAAACTATCTTTTTTATTTAAATGACTCTTTTACACTTGAATCGCTTTATTACATGTGTAAACTTGAAGTTAATGGCTTTTTATTTCCTAAAAACTTTGTATTTTTCTCATTTTATTGAATTTTTATGAATAATTGTAGTTTGAAGGTCTTAAGTTTTACTTATTTATCAACTTTTAATACTGTTAAACAATATTTTCTTTATCTAAATCATCGAAATCAATCATTAAATGATTTACTGTTGATTATGAAGATTTAAGACTAAATTTTTTTTAATTTTGTGGACTAGATATTTTATTTAAAAATTATTTCTTTTTGATTTCTTTTTAATCTTAATAAATAGACCATTATTCTTAAAAACTATCATCTGATTTAATCGTTTAATCATAGATAGAATTTTATTATTAATATTTACCATTAATTAGATAACTCCAGTCAAGTTAACAAAGCATATTCGATTAAGTACTTGATTATTTTAAAACAACTGAATTTCCACTTTCTTATTCAGAATACAACGATTATTCTTGAACTATGTTTATTTTCTAATGTCGTTTTTTAAAAAGACTTTCCATATTATTGATAGTCATCATTGGATATTAAAATGATAACATATCTGAAGCTGAATAAAATCTATTTTAATATTTTAATACTTTTAAGCAATTTCATTCTATCTTTTATTTAGTTTTTTCCCTGTCCATTATCGGTATAGTAGTATCTTTTAAGAAACTCTGTATCTTCAATTAACGAGAGTATATCTTTAAAGATAATAATATTATTGTCCTACTTTTATGAATAAACTATTCTGTCAATGTATTTAGTTTCAAAGAAATAAAATTTATCTTGATATTTCTGAAAAAGATGTCTACATGCTAGCTATATTAATATGAAATTACAATCCAAGGGATACTGTCTGCTAGTCATAGGATCTGACTTTTCCATTTTTATTATAAAATAAAATAAATTATAAAACAAACACATTATATTAACATTAATACCATTTTTATTAAATATTTGCCCTTATAATATATATCAATCATGATAAATTTTATAAAAACTATTCCACATCTAAAACTAAATTTTATCCATTCTTTTTCTATTATGAGTTTTTTATTTCTTCAATATCTCCTTTTTAACTCTATTTAAATCTAAATTTACCAAATATTGGACCAAACCTTCAAAGCTTATATCAATTTTTGTTTTACATTCGATAATACTGAATCTGATTCAATCAAAAATTATTTCTAACTCTTAATATAAATACATTTTTCTTTATTGCAATTTAAGTTTCTTAATCTTTTGACGTAATAGTTAGACTTTACTCCAATTTTTATATTTTCTTCTGTATGCCTATAATTTCTTTATCATAAGACTAATATTCCTTTCTCAATCTCTTCAACATAGAGGTCTTGATTTTCATTTGTTTTAAGATATCAGCCGACATTGTTGTGATTTGAATTAATAAACTATGATTCAATTAATCAGTTATCAATCAAAAATAAGATAAATAAAAATCAAATATCAAAAAATATTGGAAATGTAATCAGACAATCTTGTATACCAGGGGTCTTAGTACTCTAATATTTAAAATTATGAGATTGAATATCCACATTTCTTGAACAACTATAAAACTTCTTTCTAGTATTTTTCATAAAATACTTCCTTTATCATACTCTAAAGTAAAGTTCTATCATATTAAACTATCTTATAATAAAAGTACTTCCAAAGTCATTCGATATATCCACAAGTATTCTCATTGAAACTCTTAATTCTCTTTTATTATGAGATTTTTCCAAAGCAATACACTTTAACTACAACACCTAACTCCATTCTGCCTTCTAATCATGTGAAAGTTCATCCATCTTTTTCTTTATTTTCCTTATTTGCTATCGAACCATCATTTTCTTAGACTAATCCTATATTTTAGAACGATCTAATCTTGATTAAAACAGTAGTACAATTTAAAAAATTATTGGTTTTTGTCTAAATGAGCAACTCTATCAGTTACTGACTCTTCAGTAGCACTTTATGGAATCAAAGGTCTTTTAATTGATGCCTTTTATTCTATTTTATTATGACGCATTGTTGTTATTTATTATAATTTAATTCAATCATATTTCCATCTAGTAAAACTGTTAGGCACATCAACTGCAGATACCATTACATGGTAATATTTGATCATCAACTTTTTCGACTTGATGCCCATCATCCCTCTCAATATTTTATGCAAAAATTGGCCAGAATTCATCTGTTTACGTACTGCTCCATTAAACCATTTGTTATTCAATGCCTTCCTAATGTCTTAAAATCCTACTCGATTAGGAGTAAATATTTAGTCTATGATTGCTGAGTTTTATGTCTGATCTTAAGGAGCTATCACTACATCTCTCAGAACTTATCTTAACTTTGATCTGAAATGTCTATTTAAGTTTTTTGTCTAAGTTAGTTCTTTATCAGCACAACCAGTCATATTTGAACTTTTTCTACGATGTTTTGGAATCTTTGTAAACTCTTTTTCTTCTTTTTCTTTTTCTTTTATCAATTATTGACAAGATTCTATTTACTAATCTTCTTATTATTACCTTATCAATAACCTTTCAATTTCTGAAGCATGAAAATTTTAAATAGTTTAAAAAATTTGACCCAAAACATCACTTAATTAGATGTCTTGATTCCAATTTTGAGGAGATATCATCTAGATTTGTGATAAAAAATTAGGAATAATGTAGTCAGAATGATTTTAAGTCATATTACATGAAATTATTTCTAAATTAGGAGGTTCTAAAGGATAATTCGAACTATAAGTAATTTTGACTTTTTATTGAATATTCTTAGTATTACAAGTAGTACATAATATTTGATCCGGTGGTAAAAATAAATCTATACTTCTGATAAATTTTAAAGAGCTCTTACTTGTATCTTTCCTTTTAAAGTGGCATGTTTATATAATGAGAACAATTAGTTTCTTATTCTAGTATTTTGAGTCTATGTTAAGGAACGTTCCTTGCATTTCTAGGCAGTCAATTCTTCAATTTTTAAGTTATCCTCTTGCTTCGGAGGTGAAGAACCTTTGATTGTTTCATTTTGATGATATTCTTCTAAGAATTTAAACATAGTTTGATGCTAGTTTGGGAAATATGATATAATTATTTTGAGAATAACCTATTTCAATAAGTAAATGAGTATTACAATAAATATATATCAAATTATTCTTCATAGTCTAATTTAAATATTTCATTCTCTTAACAATATTAAATACATTAATATCATTATCAATAATCAGGGGTTGGGGTTGGGGTTGGGGTTGGGGTTGGGGTTGGGGTTGGGGTTGGGGTTGGGGTTGGGGTTGGGGTTGGGGTTGGGGTGAACTATTTTTAGATTCTTTCGAGCATAATTCCTTTATATTTTATTACCTTGTTCCATTAACTCCTATAAAAATGATATATTTGCTCTTCTCTAGTGAAAACTCTTCTTATTTAACACTGGTAACATCAAAGATTCGTTCACATAAAATATATCACTTCCTTTCTGAGGACTCTTAGTATCGTCTTTAGTTTTATTCTTATATTTTTTCCTCAACTGTTTTTACTTTATTTCAGTATCTTTCCTTCTCTCTTTGAATTTTACCTCATCTTATTACTATTTTTCAATCAAATCAGAGTAATTTAAGGTCACATGATTAACTGAATTTCTTTTGTTAAAATTAAAATAAGGTTCTATATCAGAAGGACCTCTCTCTTAAAACTTTTTTCCAATTCATATAATGTACTTTATTAAATGTACTTCCTTCAACTGCTTACATCTCCTCCAAAGCACTCTTTGTTTTTAGTACGGTACTTTTTACAGATGGAATCTTAGATGGACCTATTTACTGAACACTTATAACCTTTATTTTTCTTTCTATTTTCTATCTTATTGGAGATAACTGTTTTGATAAGCTAGTTTTATCTTTTAAAATCAAACTTTTTTATTTTTTCAAAGATTTTGATGATTTTTTTTCCTTCTCATACTTTTATTCTTCAACTTTATTATTTTTCTTTTTTCTTTTTACACTTTTGATACTAAATCCAAGAATAGAATCTGAAGATTCTTATGATGTTAGTAATTTTCCAAGTTCCTTATCTGAATAATCACAACCTTCTTCGAAATCAGAATCAGATACCTCTCCATCATCATTTTATTTCTAAATTTCAATATTTTATTCTTCTCTCAACACCTAATCATCCATCAGTTATTCTAAAAGACCTTTTTATTCTTACAACTATTCAAACATACTTTTATCAATATTCAAAAGATTAGAAGTTGGAACTTATTTTTTCTTTCTTGATTATTTTTATCTAGTTTTTTTATTTCATTTCCTTAGATCTTTACATTTATTCCTTTTGATTTTCTAATCTTTTTGGTAATTTGAACAAAATTCTCAAAAACCTTATTAAACTTTAAGCTATTTTTACTTCCAGCCATTTTATAACTATCTTTATCAAAAGCTATTTCATTAAATTTAGGTCCATAACAGTAAGATGAAGCCTAAACAGTAAAAGCAAAAGGTACATTTAACTATCTAATCATAACACTTCGACTAGCATTAGTTTTACACTCTGATATCTTGAAAATACAACTATAATATCTAAAAGTATCAGTTAACTTTGATATGATTTTAGGTAGTAGACGACAAGTTAGAAAATGTCGATGATCAACTCCATAATTAGGTCCATACATAAAAACATTCTTTTTAGCTGAATGACCATGAAAATCTAAATATACAAAAGGACGATGTTTTTCAGCCAAAGAACGAACCAAAGATATTTCTTCGAATCTATCAGGTAAATGAAAAAATCTATTAAGATCTCGACCAGCAATAGATGTTCTAAAATTACCTAAACAACACCATCAACATTAACCATAGGTATAATTCTAAAAATCATTTTTTATCTTAGATAATATGCTTTTTGACTCAGTAAAAAGTTAATAAAACCATCCATCATCCAACTGCCTTGAGTTTATCCTGGATGTAAGCGAGCAATAGCCAAACAGGTACTTTTTTATTCAATTTAATTTGAGTTACTAATAGTAACAATCGGTATAACTAGCCCACCAGTTGACATGTGTTTATAATCAACATGCATAATATGTTTATTTTCTTGATGAAGTTTATTGATTTGATGCATCATGTAGGAATAGGAATAAGGTATGCAATATGCGAAATAAACGTATTTATCTTTATCACTAAATTCATAAGTAAAACTTAAACATTTCTTGATAGGGACTGTCAGCATTCTACTCATCATATCTAAATCTTTTATTTCTATACTATACGTCAGAACAACTTTGCTACCATACTCCTTTTGATGATCGAAAACAAAAAGGTCTCATGCCTTGATTATAAAGCAATCCACTTTTTTGAAAGTTTATTATGTTGAATTTTACCTTTTGTTTATTAGTAAAATTAGTCACCTTAAAATAGAACCATGTAGTATGACCTTTTGTATTACTATCTACTCGCATCAACAAATCATATTCAAGTGAATTAACTGAAACAGCAAGATCCAAATTTCCACATTCAAAATTAGAATCAAATATCAAATCTACCTTCTTTACAGTTGGATTCATGCCTGTAAACAATCTATACTCTAATGGACGAATCGAAAATACCTTCTACCTCTCACATAAAAACTGAAATTAAAACTTCTCAAATCTCTACCCGTACATCTCCCATTACTAGCTTAGATTATTGTCAGAACCACTGACTTTAGAAAACGACTTGAAGGCTTTAAAGTTCGATACATGACGAGGACCCATATAGACTACTCGATATTACTGAATTGCTCCGAATTGAGTTAGACTTTTAGATAATGTGTCTACTTGAGGATTAGTAAAAAATATTGGAAACTGTTTAAAAGGTTGATGAGTTAAGTTAGGACGCCAACTGAGTAAATAAATAAATACCCTGTAATGAGATCAGGAGAAAGAGAATGATCCCTCCTTTTTTTTATTTATGACGTTTTTACTCCATATTATTATTATTTATAACTTTACTCGAACTTTAATAGAGATATCTAAAATTTATCTTAATAATATTATCTTTTATGATAAATAATAGCGAATTATTATCATTCATAGATTATTATAATTAACTTATAGATAAAAAAAAGAAAATCAAGTAATTTTAACCACTTTCTCAAGGCTTAATCTCTTAAAATCACAGATAATAGTCAATAAGGATTGAAATTATGAATCATTTTGGCTATAAAAAGGTCTTTAGACGGTCAAAGCTATGATAAACTAAAAGATAATTGTAAATTTTAGACCAAAATTAAGCTCAAAAGCAATAAATAAATTGATAAAAATGTTAGTACAGGAGTTTATTCGCTCAAATAAATAGTGCAAGATAAATTAAAAACTTTTAGTTTTGACAGATCTAACATAAAGATGCAAAAAATAATAATAAATAAGTAATATTAAATTAAATAACTGAACAAAACTTATGCTTAGACAATGGGTAAATAAAAAAAATGGTCTTTATAAAAAAAACAAAAAAAATATGAAGAAATTTTGAACGCCACTAAAAGTTCGCAATAATAGCTAATTTTGTTCTGATTGTCATAATTCTTCTAGAAATACTGAGAGGTATTAATTGTTTTAAAGATATTTGTCAGTTTAATATATAAAGGAAGTATTTTTCTCTATAAATTTGCATTTTTAGTAAATAAGAAAAAAAGAGCTTTGAAAATATTCTAGAAAATTATTTGTTTTTATTTATGAGTTGTATATTTGACTGAAATATATATCATGGGTTGTGAACCATCAAAAAAAAAATCAACTTTTTACATTGCTTCAAAGAAAGCTCACTCCTAGTTAGAGAGAAAATCTACAAGAGATATTAGTGTTAAACCCTTAGGATCATCTTCTAACTCCTAAAAGGCTCGTTATTTTAGTGATGATGATTCAAACATGCATGAGTAGAAGGCAAAAAAAAGAGGTTAAAATCAAGTGGAAGTTAAAAAAGTATCTGAAATCAAATCTGGAATCGAACTAGAGGCTTTGGCTCATTAGAAGGGACTTTAACAGCACTAACTTGATGAAGAACTATCGGATGTTGTAGAAGAATTATTTGATAAATACGATGAAGATGACAAGGGATACATGGATTTGCCTGAGTTAAAGAAGTTGATCTAAGAGAACTCTAAGAAACAATATAGCTAGGAAGAACTGTAACAGATGTTGATAAATTGTCAAAGTCTAAATGGGATTAAAATTGATAAAATCGAGCTGTACAAGATGTGTAAAAAATACTGTCGAACATGATTCTCATCGACCTTTATCTTGTCAAAAATGGAACTTAAATTATTCTAGAATTTTAGTTTAAAAGTTTTATTTAATATTATATAAAGTTTATCTTCATAATAAACTCTTTAACAAAAAACTTAAATAAATAAAAGATGTTAAATAATATATCAAATTAAAATTAATAAACATATATTTCGATAAATAAAATATATAAATAAAGATTAAATTATTATTGTAAAATAATGGTCACTAAATATTTTTCTTCATCATAATTAGTCTTAAATTATAATTCTACATAATATATAAAATAGTCTTTGATTATATATTAAATAGTAAAGAAAAATTATAAAATAAAATTATCAAACAAAAGATCGAACATTAATATAAAGATCTTAACTAGATTGATATATTTCAGTGAAAAAAATATGATAAATCTAAGAATATTCAAATCATTAATTATCTAATAATAAAATGGGTTGCTGTCAGGTGCCAAAGGTAGCAAAAAAATCACCATCATTTGATATATCAGGTCTGAATTCGAATGTTCTCATCAAAAAATAAACATCTACAACTACAGCTACAACTAAAACCCAACTACCCTCTCAAGTAGGCTTACTTAATACTCAAAATACCATACCTCCTTCTGATCACTGCGAAAAAGTTCAAGAGATACCCTCTTAAATAAATAAAAATCTTCCTCTGATGCTAAAAAAAGAATCAAAAAAGACATCAGGAATATAGTTAAATGCTGTAGTTTTTGAGATGAACTTAGATGAAGACTAGATGGATTCAGAACTATCAGATATAGTGGAGTAGCTATTTGATAAATATGATTAAAATTAGAAGGATACTTGAAATTTTCCTGAACTAAATAAGCTGATAAAAGAGAACTCAAATAAGTAGATTCCAGAATAGGAAGTAGAGTAGATGTTGCAGCAAGTGGATAAATAAAATACCAGAGGAGTCGATAAACTTGATTTGTTCGAGTTATGCAAAGCCTCATATAATAAATGATAATTTATCATTGTTTTTGAATCATATTTAAAAATTGATATATTAATTAAAAACCAATAATTATAACAAAAAGTAGCCTACAAATTAACTAAACTTATCAGATAAAAATCAAAGTATGTTTATGTTTTGATTTACTGAATTTGAATTCTCTATTATTTTTATATATTTTGCCAACATTATTTCTGTCTCTTTCAACTGATTTATTCCCTACAATAAAGCTGCGAAGTTACTCATCATCATCCTTTTCAAATTAGGAGCTGACTACTTCTGATATCTTATCTTCCTAGCATTTTTAAACTTAAATTCATTAAGCTTCTACTCAGATTCTTCTCTTTTCTCAACTGGTACTTTTTACTCAAACAGCTAACTTGAGTCTCTACTCTTTCAACCATCGCCTTTGTCAACTCCTGCTTCTTTTCCAATATGTCTAATACTAAATCAACATATCTTTACATGCGTGACTCTGCTATTCATTTGTATCTTGCTCCATCAATCTCATAAAGAAAATAAGCAAGATAGAAGTAGTTGTAATACCAATAATAATCGATATAACCATGATAGCCCGACCAATTGGAGTAATTACATTGACATCTCCATATCCCACTGTTACCTGAGTTACAACTTGATAATAACAGCAAGCAATAAAGTTATTAAGATTCGGATTGATATTACTAAATAAACAGATAAATACCCTTAGACGAGAAGCAATTGTAAGGAAGTAGGAAGTAGTTAAGAATGACAATAACTATGAGAATAATATGAGGTTTTTAGTTGATCAAGAACTTAAAAGCATTGAATGTTCCAAATTTAACAGTATATAATCGAGACAATCTATCAGGTCTACTACCATAGAACATCTCAAAATGGATAATAAACTTAAGAAAATATATGGATCTCACAGTAACATAACCAGCCAATAACTCTTCAACTCTGATATCAACTGAATTTCTAGTAACATCCATAATAGTTATAGATGTACTATCATCGATAAGGATAGAAGGAGTAGGAATGAGCAGAATAATTTAGATGATCATGAATAGAATGACATGGATAGGTTTGTTCTAGTAATCTTTTTTTTATTTGATCCATTCGATGATAGCTAGTTTTTAAAAGACAATAGTTATCATAGTAAGCATAGTAAATAACATAGAAATGAGGTCTAACTTATTATCAGAACCATTGTTAGTTTGTCCGAAATAATGACAAAGTGCAGCTATCATACTGACTGATGTAAATATTACCATCAAAAATTCCAATGCCTTCATTAAATAATAATTACTAATGTTTTCAGATAACAAAAGGATGTTTGTTCGCTATCTTCAACAACGGTGTTTTGGTTGTAAAGTTTCTCAAGATGTTGCTTATAAATAGTAGAAGAATCCATCTGCTTTAGAAATATTATAAACTTTCGAAGGTATAAGAAATTATTCTTTTTTTAAAATCATCAAATAAAATAAACCAAAATATTTGATCCCCTCATTACATTTAGATAACTGGCATAACTGGCTTAAATAACTAAGTATTAATATTAATTATGTAATTCTTAAAACAATACAAATCTTTGGCTTAACAACTAATCGGATCTATCATTATCATCTCATCTCTTCCAAGAACGTTGCGTATCTTGTATGGAGTCAACAAAATCATTAAAAACTACAAATGCTTTACATCTCTTTCTCCATCATCTAAAATTAACTACAAAAAATTCATCTAAAATAAAAATCTAAAGAATACGTTCTCATAGCAAACTTATCAACAAATCCCACAAAAGATCTATTTAATCACCACTTAAAAAAAATAGATAATTTTTAGAAAGAAGCATTAAGATAAAAATTCATATTAATAGTAATGCAGTTCTTTCTCTGGATAAGTTATCTAAAATAAAATCCAATATAAAATTATCTGTAACAGTGAAGAACTAAGACATATGTTTCTTCATCTTTATTATGTACGACATACTCTATATTGAAAAATCATAATAAAAAAAAACCTTTTACTATGTTCGTTTATGGATAGCTAGGATATTAAAATTAAAAGAAAAGCCTTGTTATTCGAGGATAAAGCTATGCGACCAATAAAAATTAAATCCTTAAAGCCTGGCATCTACTTTTTACAAATATTTCAATAGTTTTACTACTTCAAGGACTTGGACTAGGAGTAGCTTTTTGCTTATTAAATCACAATAAAGTTGAAATAATGGATTAATATTAAAAAATGAAAGAGTTTTTAACAAAGTAAGATAAATGATATTGTATTTAAATAATCACAATAAATATATAATATGGGGTTGGGGTTGGGGTTGGGGTTGGGTTGGGGTTGGGGTTGGGGTTGGGGTTGGGGTTGGGGTTGGGGTTGGGGTTGGGGTTGGGGGTTGGGGTTGGGTTAATTAAATACAAATGATAATAAATAGTCATAGACCGTCTCCTTTCATTACTCCCATAATCGAATTGATATTTTGATATTAAACTTATTTTATTTGCCAAAGATGATCGACAGTTGAATCGATTTGTTTCATGTTTTTCATTTTTTTCTATATATTTCGCCAAGACTAACGTAACTAATTCAACTTTATATTCTACTATTTTTACTTAGAAAATATCATACTTAATTTCCTGTTATTTTCTTGCTAATATTCATTCTAAACTTTCAATCTTTTGTTCTATCCTTCTACCTGATACAATTTCCCTTTTATTTGTTAATTTTATTATCTCAATTGATAAATTTCACTTGACAGTTTATTTATTTATGATTTATTGATGGTTTCTTAGTTCCCTTTTGAATTTCTTGATAGTTCTTATAATTTATCAACTTCGCTTCTTTGGCTGATATCTTTTGACAGAATCAGCTATTTTTATAATTAGCTGATATTTTATTTTTTTTATTTTAATTATAACTAAAGAACTTTCTTCTATATTTAATTCTATTAATTTTTTTGATTAAGAGTGGTCCATTCTTTCTGTAATCTTTGAAATTATGACTACATTTGATTGCATCTTTATTATATTTATTTGACTTTATCATCGCCAAAAGAAGAACTATTTTTAACCATTTTCGATGATATTTTTTGATATTATTGTAATTATATTTATAATTATTCCTTTTATATTTTTAACAATTTTATCTGCGATTAGTCATTTGATATTATCTGTTATAATTATACCATTTTTATCTATAAACTTTCTTTCTATATCTTCAAATTTTCATATTACTTTTATTTTTTCAACTAGCGTTTCTTACACTATGAATTTTCTTTTGATTTTTAGTATTTTAGTTAGGTTATTACTTACATATATTTCAATTTTTCATTTTATAGTTATTAACATTGTTTGTACAAATCTATGTTCTTTCGACGTAAATCAGCTACTGTCTGCTCATGCTACTCACATTTTTTTTATATGGTTTTTATCTTTTATTTATCTCGGTTTTCTTTGAGATCTATTGTTCGTTTTTATTATTACTGGGTCCAACTTTTATATGGTGAGTCAGGAACATTTTATTGT
>CAXIUT010000132.1:0-20624 GCA_964035545.1 Bugula neritina
CCCAACCCCAACCCCAACCCCAACCCCAACCCCAACCCCAACCCCAACCCCAACCCCAACCCCAACCCCAACCCCAACCCCAACCCCAACCCCTATCCATATATTTTAGATAGAAAATCAATAATAACATAAATAACATTTTCTATATAAATAAAAATAATTATAAAAAGATGAATATTGAATCATTTAATCATTGTTTCATACTTTTAATGTTCTCCTCTTTATAATAACGTCCAACCTGAAAAATATATTATATAAACAAAGCTTGCCAACTAAATCATATCACTAAAGCTATAAAACAGAACCTTTATATCAATCATACATTATTTTCATTCTCAACAAAATTAATTAACTGAAGGAGTTGTATTTAACGCCTGATTCTTCTCCCTTTTTATTTGAAATAATTTATCAACTCATATAATAAAATGAATCTCAATTTGCTCCTTGCTTTTGTCTTGCTTTTGACTCTAAGTCAAAGTTCCCTCACTATCATACATGTCTCAAGTTAACCCAATGCTATTGTCAGGCCTGTCTACTCTAGCTTAAGAGGTGGAAAAATGATCTATATCAAAGTTTTAGGTCATAACCCAGACCCAACCAAAAATAGAGTGTTTACAGGATCTCTGCCCTGCATCATTCCAGCCGATGGAGTCACTGATACCTTTATTTCCTGTGAAACAAGTGACACAGAATCAACGATCGGCATTTATAATCAAAGAGTTACCTTGATCAGCAATGGAATCTCAGTTGAATCTGTCTCTCCAAACTATGTGCATTTCAGACCAAATGAAACTCCTCAACTTAGAGCCATCTTTCCAACTGCAGGTTTTGCTGGATCGACTGTCAACTATTATGGATCACACTAAATATCAAATTTAGGTGATGGACTCAGAGACATGGGAGATATTGAAAAGCTAAAAATTGGAGAAGATCTTTGCAGTAGATTTGATATCTAGCAAGAAGAAATCAATCCAAATGGGCAAGAATACATAAGATGCATTGAATCTTCAACCCAGTAAGCAGGAAAATACAACGTTACTGAACATGTTAAAGTCGGATATGCCAACCACAATGCTCTCATGCGAAGGACTTCTTTCGATCCAAACTAACACTATTAATATACAGTTCTACCTACTATCTAGTCAGT
The DNA here is from genome assembly GCA_964035545.1 of Bugula neritina. NCBI lineage: Eukaryota > Metazoa > Bryozoa > Gymnolaemata > Cheilostomatida > Bugulidae > Bugula > Bugula neritina. Next base: position 1,148 of record CAXIUT010000132.1, read on the forward strand.
CAGTCCCTCTTCAGGAAACATCGGAGGACAAATTTTGACAATCACAGGGACAGGTTTCTCCAAAAATATGAAAAACAACTCAGTTGAAGTTGATGGAAATGAATGCTAAGTAACAGCAGCAGACCAAAACTAAATCAAATGCACTTTATAATAAAAATAAAGTGACTCTTCTTCAAAACTACCAACTAGTTCAAACAACCAAACCAATGGATACTTTGGAGGAGCGGGACTTAGATATACTAGATATACTAAAAATAGTTATATTGATACAATAGATGAGTTTGTTAACGTATTCAGGTCAGGAAATTAAACTTTATTGGGCGAGCCAGTAGAACAAGCTATTAGAACTGATATCAGATAACCTGATATTCATGGGAGTCACTACTGCCAAACCTGGAATGGATATTTTACACCTCCTAAAACAGCTAATTATACTTTTAGAGGTATTTCTGATGATAGATTTGCAGTCTATCTCTCTCCAGAGTATGGATCAACCTAGCCAGCCAACTCAACTCTAATCTATCACAATAGCTGGAATCATATTTTTGATTTCTGGGAGAAAGATATCCCAACTGCATAAGCAACTATAGAACTAAGAAAAGATAAAAGCTATTACATTTAAGCATATCATATTGATTATTCAGGAGCTGGACATTTCAGTCTTTAAATGTAAGTACCTAATACTGATAATACTACTTTCCTACAAGCCTATCAAGTAGACAAGATATAAACCAACAGTACTGTCCAAGACTAAATCATGGTTTATACTTTTATTGGAGGATCAACTGGAATAGTCGAACTTGGCATCTTGAGAACAAACTCGAATTTCCAAGTTACTTACGATAAAAAGGTTAATGTGACATATGGAGCATCAGATAGTTCTTTTAGAAGTTCACTAAGATCATTTGACAGCTTTAGAAACTACTAAATAACAGTTGTGAGAAATATCTATGACAGCCAAAACAACATACAGAACTAAATAGCTAACGCGTCCAAAATAGAGTATATTGTCAATATCTACAAGTTAAGATCAGAATAATTCCAAAGCTAAAGATTTAGAGTCCAATATTACAACGGATATGATGGCAGCTTCACGCAAACTCAAAGCCAAACTCACTCTCCACTCCTCTCAGGAACATGGACTCTCTCAATTGGAGGAGTCTCCATCAAAAACGGTGATGACCCAAATTTCTCTTATAATATCCATCAATGGTATCTACAGAATGCTATCAGAACATCAGGCATTATCGGATTCTAAAATGTATAAGTATAAAAAACTACTACTTATGGTTGCGGATATGCTTGCACTTGGATAATTCTGTTCAAAACATTCAACAAAGAAGTTCCAAGTATTGTTGTTAACAGTGCTGGGTTAAGTGGAGGATCCTCTGCGCCATCTATTTCAGTCTACAACCGCAGACCATATTCAGCCAATCTTCTCTTCGATCCCATAGACTATCGTTTCTTGAACACTTACAGTGATAAGATCAATGTCCAAGTGAAGACCAATGGAATACCTTCAGTGTGTACAGGAAACTGCGAATACTCTTTTCACAACTATTCAGAAATAACTTCTATGAGTATTAGTGGCAAAGTTCTTTCCCTTTCACTTAGTAGCATCTCAGAAAGTGCATCAGGCAGTCAAGTCAATCCTGCGATCCAAGCTAGCACAATAGCAGTAACTGTTCAAGGAAAGCCCTGTTAAATCACTTCAGGTAGTAGTCTTACTTCCATTACTTGTAATATGGAATCAAACAACGATGATACTCCTATTTTAGTAGCAGAATAAATCACACCTGTTGTCTTTTTATAAAACTATGGGATAATAGGACTGAATAGTTAAGTCGACCCTCTGACTGTTAACTTAGTTGCTTCATCACTATCAGTTAATTCTGGAGGAGATAATGGAGGATATCTTGTTACTTTAACTGGCTCAGGCTTTCCCTTGTAAAAAAGTGAAGTCACATTAACTATTTGTGATGCAAAAGCTACAATAACCTAAATAACCAATCAAAAAATATAGTTCTATATGCCAGCCTGTAGTACTCTAGGTTCAAAACCTATCAATCTCGTTTATGAATAAATAACTGACACATCTCTTTCTTTCACTTTCCTTAATGCTTCAGGATCAGCTCCAATCATTAGTTCCCTCTCACCTTCATCAGCCAACCCAGCCATTAAAGGCCATATGTTAATCAACGGAAACAACTTTGGAACAGATAAATCTCAAGTAAAAGTATTCCTTTCGAATAGCTAAGGAAAAGTCTACTAACTAGTTATCTTAAGTATGAATAATACACAAGTTAAAGTGGGATTGTCTGGTGGAATAGCAGGCACTTATTACGTCGAAGTCAATACAGTAGCCCATGGAGATTCGATTGCCTCTTCAACCAATAGCAATCGATTCAGGTACAAAACAACTATTACATCTATCAGTCCCACCAGTGGATCTTATCATGGAGGCACTCTTCTCACCATTCAAGGAGTCAACTTCCTACCTGATACTAGTTCTACTCTGGTCTTCATCGGTTGGACTCTTAACTGGTTCTGCACTATCTAGAGTATAACTACAACTCAGATCCTTTGCCGCACTCCTCGAATCAGTCAAGCATACTCAGTAGGATCAGAAGTAAACGTCGTTGTCTCATCTAAATTAGTCATTCAAAACACTTGTTCAGGTAATTGTAAGTTTACATATCTCGATAGTAGTTCATCAGCTCTTTTATAGTCTATTTCTCATAGTTATATTTATACAGGATAAGTAACTTTGACAGGAAGCAATATGGTCTCTAGCAACTTTGTCTAAGTAGTCATGAAATAAACAACTTCAGGAATTGAATATGTACTTAGTGCAGTGTCAATCAACTCAACATCTGTAGCCTTTAATGTTACAGATAATGTTATTTCAGGATAGTATTAAGTTAGAGTCAGAAATGCTGCTGGACAAAGTAACTCACTCAATCTGGATGTAAGATGGACAACAGGAGGAAATAGTTGGAGCAGTTTTGGATCCTTATAAGGAGGAATAATCACCTTTTAAGGAGGATCAGGCTATCCTACAGTTATCGATGGAACCATGTTCAGCATCACTATCACTTCAGATGGAATTCAATATCCACTTAAAAAAGTTAGTTGTTGTTAAAATAATAAAATATCTCTATAAATACCTCCATCAACCGAACAAAGAACAATTAGTGTCAAATTCAAAGGTCCTAAAAATACATAAACCAGAAACATTCGCTCTCGAACGAACAAGACACCAATTGGTGCTCTTTCATCTAACTAAACAATCAGTGTGGGTTCAAACTCTATGAATATAACTTTTGCTGCTAATGCTCGTCCACTGGATTCAATAACCTTTGTCTCTACTTTCGACTAATCTCACTCTATTGTAGTTACTAATAACTCTTGGGTGTAACTTACTTCGTCGATCTACTAGTTCAGTATTACTCTTTACTCAGGAACTTACATAGTTAAAGCAAACACTATCATAGATGGATACGTTCAGCTAACCAACCCAACAGTAGTAGTTCCACTTCCTACAAGTGTAGTCGCTAATCAACAAACTATGTCCTTCAATGGAGGTTTCTTCACTATCACAGCTGACTATCTCTCACCAGTCAGCTATATTACTGTAAATGGATTCAAAGGAACCATTTCGAGCAGATCAGATTCAGCAGTGACTTATAACTTACCAAAGATGGTCGCAAGCAACACACAATCAACTTTTGACCTTGAAGAAGTCAAAATGTTAGAGAATAAACTGTTTTCATATTTCAGTTAAGTAAATGATACAAGTAATGTCAGTTCAACTTTCGATGGAGATATTGAATCTTACTATGGAACTAACAGTACAGACTGTTGGATAGGAATCGATGTAGGATAGAGTCTATCAGTATCTGTGAATAGAATCAGATACTTTCCCAATGTCGATTGGTAAAATGTAGCAAAAAAAATACTTTTTTCAACTTTTGAAGGATCGAATGATAAAAACACATGGACTCGACTAGCACTGATCGACCAAACTGTTCACTCAGGTTGGAATGTCATCAAAAGTGATACATCAACTGCTTATAGATACATCAGGTTCAAGCACAACGGAACCTCACAGTGCAACATTGCTGAAATACAACTCTATGGTATCCTTTACAGCACAGTCGTACCTACTCTTGCTTCTCAACTAGCTGATGTGATCTACTATGATGGACAAACTCCTCAGACTTTCAGCAATAAAGTTGAATACAGACAAGACGCAACTGCTACAGTCGACTCTATCAGTCCTAGATATGGAGATATTGCTGGAGGATAAACTCTTACACTCACTGGAACTAACCTTGGAGGAACTGGACCTGTAGTTACTATTGATGGCATTGACTGTCCAGTTACTTCTTCAACTGCTACTACCATTGTCTGTACTACTGGAGCAAGACCAGTTACTCCTACTGTTGACAACACTTTTGAAGTCATGATTGGATCAAGTAAAGTTATCTTGAGAGAAACTTTCCTCTATGTTTTGAAGTGGAGTAGTGCTAGTACTTGGGGAGTTGACCCTCCACCAGTTGCAAATGACCTAGTTTACATTCCAAAAGGAACAACCTTACTTGTTGATCAAGATACTCCAATACTACAAGGAATCACAGCTGAAGGAGGGACGCTAGTATTCTCAGATGATTTAGATCTAACTGTCCAAGCTGGCTTTATCACTATGAATGGAGGAAAGTTCATCGCAGGAACAGAAAAACATCCTCATACAAGCAAGTTGACCTTCATCATGCATGGAGGATACTATGGTAGACAGCAACCTATGTTCGGAAACAAAGGCATTGGCTGTTTGAACTGTAAATTTTATATGCATGGAGTAGAAAGAACACCAACTTGGACCAGTTTAGCAGCTACTGTTAATGAGAATGATACTACTTTGACAGTGCTTGACTCAATTGATTGGAAAGTTGGTGAATAGATAGTAGTAGCATCAACGAGTTTTGTTCCTTCAGAAGCATAATCTAGAACGATAACAGCTATTTCTGGTAAAACTCTAACAGTAGATAAGCCTTTTGTCTTTAAACACGTATCACTGATATAAAGCTATGGAGACAAAACACTGACTATGCAAGCAGAAGTTGGTCTTCTTTCCAGAAATATCAAAATGATGGGAGATAGTGACTCATAGGTAAAACAGTATGGCTCTCATCTCATGTTGACAGGACAGTAAGTATATGGCTTTGAAGGACATCTGGCCTACAGTTAGTTCATGCATTGCGGACAACCTCAAATTCCAGGGAGATATTGCATGCACTTCCACATGGCTGGTGATGTTCCCAATTCCTTTGCTAGAGGTAATGCAGTCCATCGATCCTTTGCCAGAGTCATCACTATCCATGGTGTTCATCATCTCCTTGTCTAGAAGAATGTAGGATATCATGTCAGAGGTCACAACTTCTTCGTCTAAGATGGCATAGAAACTAACAATATCATCAGAGACAACTTAGCTGTCTTCTCTATTGCAGCCACTAACATGCTACAGACTGACATGTCAGTTGCTTCTTTCTGGATAACAAACCCAACAAACGATGTCACAGGCAACCATGCAGCAGGCAGTCAGTTCTATGGTCTTTGGTATGAAATAAAACCCAACCCAGATGGACCATCGGCCACTATGGATGTCTGTCCTATTGGAAATCCTCTTGGCACTGTTTAAAATAACGTAGCCCATTCTAACACTCGTTTTGGACTGAGAATCTTCAAGTTGTTCTCAAGAAATTATCCATGTGATGACATTCGTGATGACTCTAATGCCAATGATCCTTGGGCAGACAACCCATCAACTCAGTCAGTTTTTTCCAACTTCATAATATATAAAAATCTTTAAGATGGAGTTTTAGCCTAAGAAACAGGCAATGTAGTCTTTGATAATTTTGTAATAGCAGAGAACTATAATTCTGGTATTGAATTTTACTAGGCTAATTACACTAAATAACCTCCGGTAATACGAAATAGCACAATAATAGGAATGTCTGTTGGCAATGTACATGAAAATACAACTAACTACACAAGTGGAATGTCAGCTGCCATTACAGGCAAGACTGGAGTCTTCAAACTATCAGATCTAAAGTTCCATAACTATCCTCCTGGTAGCATCCTCTTCCAGACCTGTAGATTCTGTGACGACCCTCTTAAGTATACGAATACTGGCACATAAGTACTGCTAGATCAGTTAACTTTTACAAATGTTACTGGGAAGATGTTACTTATGTTAGGTCAAAAAAGAGATGTCATATATGACTTAGATGGATCACTTGGGTAACTCTTTGATGGTAGCACTACAAGGACATCAGCTACTATTGTTCATGGCTGGCCTCATCTCAAAGTCTACAACTAAAATAGCACTTGTCCATCAGCTCAAAACTCAACCAACTGGGATAACGCCTTAATGTGCGATCAAACAGTCACTATCAGAAGAGTAATGTTCACCAATCTCAGAAACCATCAGCTGTTTAACGCACAATCCATGAAAGCAGCAGAAATACCATCAATCACCAACACGGTTGAATCAAATCTCAGCGAATAGCTCTACACATCAATCATGTCAAGGATCACTGTAACAAAATAACCCAAAGAGTAAAAGCCATTTACCTATGCTCTTCCCTTCATCACAGGCAAAACCTATAGCATTTGGTGGGGAACAGGCATTGACTTCGAACATCTATCTCTCTACACTTCACCAACCTTCAACTCAAATGATAAAGGCATCATCTTCAAGTTCAACTACACCAACAACAGAGAACTCTTCTAGGTTGGACCCATGAGAGGAGGGTATAAAGAACTTACCAGCCCAGATCTAATCGCATAGTCTTAAGGATTTCTTGACTCTAACACCTGCATCAATGGAGACTACTATCATGACAACATCGATGGACCAGATAGAATGCTATCTATCTGTCAGTCTGGTAAAAATAGAACTATGTTTGAATATACCTAAATACTAGCAGTGGTTTGCAGATATGCCTGTCCATAACCTCCAGGTTAATTCGTCAAAGAAACTTTCATCAGAAAATGGAGCAATGCTTCTCAATGGCCTGATGGAGTGCTTCCTCAAGATGGAGATAACGTCACTCTGAATGGAAACTGGACTGTTCTTCTTGACGTAGATCCAGCTGCTCTCAACTACTTCATCATTGATGGAGATCTCATTGCAGACGATACAAGAGACATCAAGATAACAGCTAACTCTATCCACATCAGAGCTGGTAATGTAACAGCTGGCAGCGAGTAGTATCCCTTCTAGCACAATTTCGTCATCCAACTCAACGGCAATAAACAAGACAACGGTTTCTATATTGATCCTATCATTGCTGCCAATAAGTTTATGGTTATTACTGGCTCTCTCAACTTATATGGAAACGACCCTTATACGATTTTCACATGTTTATCACAGACAGCAATGGCAGGTTCTTCTCTGATCTATGTCGATAACAAAGCCAATTGGAATGCAGGTGATACTATCGTACTTTCACCCTCTTTCTCAACCTACAATCAGTACTAAAAGAAGATAATATCTACTATCAACTCCAATGGATCAATCTCACTTACCACTCCACTCTAATATACTCACTATGGATCTAGTTCTCTTACTATCAACAATCAATTCGGATCAATCGATACAAGGACAAGAGTAGGTCATGTTAGCAGAAACATAAAGATAATAGCAGGTTCTGATGCTGATTGGGGATTCACTATCATAGTCTACGGTTACAATGATGGCAACTGGACAAGAATCGGAAGCACTCAGCTACGAGGAGTACAGATCGAAGACGGAGGACAACTAGACACTCTGAACTCTCCGCTAGTCTTCATCAATTCTCAAAATGGAAACTTTTCATCAACAGTTTCGTAGACTTCCTTCATTAACTGCAAAGCCAACTGCATCTACATCACCAACTCTCAAAACGTAACTCTCAAAAACAACATCCTCTACAATGCATGGGTATTCGGGATACAGATGACCACCATTCAAGCAGTCACCTTCGACAACAACCTCATCATTGGAGTCTAAGGCAAGCCGACTATTGCAGAAGGAGCAGAACTTGTTGCCTGCGTCTATGTGGCATAGTACATCAGTCAAGCAGCAATGGTTTCTGTCAAAAACAACTACTGTATCGGGTCTTCACAACATGGCTTCGCCCTTCCTTTTCTCAAGTGCGACTAAACTTAGAATAACCCTATGGCTATGAACACAGTTGGGTCAGCCAAAATAGGTTTTATTCTCAATACCAACGGACAACAGTGCCAAGCCTTCTCATATGCCAAAGCCTATGCATGCCAAATAGGACAAATATGTGGACCACCTGGCATAACCACACTAAAGCTCACTAAATTTGTCATGGCTGATTGCGGAAGAGCAATAACTCTTAAAATAGGATCAGCAGAAGGAAACTCCAACCATTCCGCCTACCTCTCCAACTCTTATATCACAGCCGTATCCAGACCGACTTGTGCCTAGTGCTACGGTTCTTCAGCTACTGACTGTTCTAATAACCAAGGAATGAGAATGTTTACAGCTTCTGCAAATGGATAAACTCTTCCAAGTAAATTTGGTGCAGGTTTTGATGTTATTTGTAAAGCTCCTGTCTACGATAGCAAATCATTCCTTGAAAACGTAGTTTTTGACCATTTCCAGCAGACATATTCAGGTCTAATTAATTCATCTTGTATGAATAACTTTGCTTTCAAGCCTCATAGTGGAGCCTTTGATATGGTAGGTGGAGTTAACCTCAAAAGTTCAAACTGTACTAACTGTGACTCAGATAGCTATCTACTTGCTCCAGCTCCTAATCCTGCCTTTTTAGGTTGGTTCGGAGGATGTGGAGACATCTTGTGCACAGGATTCCAGAACTATCTCATCCAAGATCAAACTGGCAACTTCTTTGGTTTCAAAGGCACTATCATTCCCAACAACAGCGTCATCGGATCTAACTAAGGCTGCACTGCTTCTCCAGTAATGAATGCCTACATGTGTCCTAACAGGACAGACTTTGTTGCTTTATAGTATGAAAGCAAAGCTCATGACTTCAACACGAGAATAATGTGGCCAGTAGATCTAACAGCAGACGGCTACAACTACACCACAGTCACTAATGCATGGAGAGAGTGGTAGTGGCTAAGTAACTAGCCTCTCAACAAAAGACTTGGTCGTTTTGTGTCGATAGTTGCCTTAAATAGAACGTACAATATGACTTATACTGCCATGCCGCCTTAAAAACTAAACCTCCAAATCCAAAAAAGAACTCCTTAGGGAGATAACAGCAACTACGTCATAGTTAGACTTCACTATCCCAAACCAAATTCGATTCGAGTCAAGAAAAACAGAGTCATCGTTGATCCCATCCTAGTAACCGACAGCAACTCTGAAGCTCCGAAATAGATAAACACTTAGTAATGCGGCAGTAATAAATATTTCTATGACAACTACACCACCAAAGTAGTCATCACTGAAGCCAAAGATTGTCTAGTAACTATCTACCTTGAATAGACTATCCAACTCACCACACACTTCTCTATGAACATCGATTAGTTCTTCACAGGCGACAAACAAACCAACTACATCGATAGACTAGCTGCTCTTCTAGGCATTCAAGATACCTCTAGAGTTAAGATAGTAGGAGTCTATAACGGATCCACCACAGTCGTCTCCCATGTCTTCCCATCTTAAAATATCACATAAAAACCACTGACAACTCTTAAAGAGGATCTCTAAGATAAAATATCAAGTGGATAGTTCACCTCTTCAATGGCAGGCAATGGCCTGGGAGACGTTCTTAGTGTTTAATCTGCTTACTATTCTACTTAAGAGACTAACACGAACGATGAAGATGAGGGATTGAGTATAATAGTGATAATTGGTATTTCTGTTGGTGTAATAGTGGCTATAATAGTCGTGATAACAGTTTTGTGCATTATGAGAAGAAAGAATATCCAGACAAGAACTGGAAATCCTGATTTCTAAATGGGTGAATCAGTAAAAGTAATGAACGATAAAGAATTGTAGAAAGAGGCGAATAAATCATCCAAAAATGCAAGAACATAGGTATTGACAGCTGGAAAAGACCATTCAATGCTAAAATAAAATTTACCTGTCGATTCAGGAAAAGGATTCAAAAAAACTGACTTCTTTGAATGATCACATCAAAAACATATATATTAAAGAATTTATATTTAAGACTTTGAATTAAAGTATTAATTTTGTTATTGATGGAATCAACTAGTTCAACCTTCTTAACCTTTAAACCAAGAAATTATCTCCACAACAAATAAACCTTTCAAGAATATAAGTGCGTTAATTGTCATTAACTGGTTCCTCAAAGCAGAAGATGCAGAAGTTGCCAGAAGCCATATTGCCTAAAATGTCTCAGTTTTATTTATTGCTATGAAAATAAGTGCAAATCCAATAATTGTCCAACTCCTTTCCGCACAGAAGAGATCCATTAGTTCATCATGAAATATCACTGTCCATATGATAAATCCAATTGTAAAGAACTTTTAAGTTCCTAATAATAATTTCAAAAACACTGTAAGTAATGTATTAACAAAACTAAAGAAGCATAGGACGAGATAAAGCTTAGCTAATAGTTCAGATGTCAATCAGGACACCTGCTATCAAATTTAACACCTAAAATGATAGACAGTCTGTTCGGAATATACCCTTTCAGCTATTTTTAAAATATCTGTGCCAATTGTAAATACTATGGATTCTGTCGAGTGATCTGTCTGTTCTGTAAAACTAAAAAAAAAAGATAAAATGTACTGTTTCTAGTGTAGAAAACTCCCATTAGATAAAAATAAATGTTCCCTTCATCATAATTTTATAGAAATTGACTGTTCGAACTCATATCGTATCTTTTGTGATCTATGTGGACATTCAGGAGCGCTATTAAGTGATATAGGCTATCAAGATTAAAAATGTGATATATTTATATGTGAATCATGTCATCAGAATCTTCCTTAAGGATAAATCATATCAAAATAAAAATGATTATTAGTCAATAGATTTAAATTTAAATATTTTTTATCTATTAATCTTATCTAATACTTATTTGAATACAGTTGATGGGGTTGGGGTTGGGGTTGGGGTTGGGGTTGGGGTTGGGGTTGGGGTTGGGGTTGGGGTTGGGGTTGGGGTTGGGAAATTTCATCCATAACAAATAAAATCTAAAAGAATACGAATGCACTGTCTGTCTAGAATTAAGCCCTCACATTAAAAGATGCAAAGGGTCCTGTCAAAAGCCTTATTGCCTAAAATGCATAAGTCGCATCAAATATAACAAAGATATGTGTCCTTGTAAATGTTCTTCTCCCTTCCTCACAGAAGATATCTCATAGCTTGTTATCAAATATCATTGTCCCTTTAATCCTGTCAACTGCTTAGACCTTTTCAACTCATCAATATAGTTCTTTTAGCATTGCAAATAATGTTTTTATCAAACCAGTTCAGGAATACATGAAATTAAATTAAGAGAGGAGTTCAGATGTCGAGGAGGACATCAGTTATAAATTTTGTCACCTGAAATGATGAAAAAACTTTACAATGATAGTAAATTTTACAGTACAGTCATGAACGATGTTTGCATCTGTTGTAAAAATCGAGGACTAAGTAGAGTCATCTGTCTTCAATGTTCGGCTTCAGGATAAAAAAATATGTATTGTTTCTAGTGCAGACCTCTCAAATTAAATAAAAAGAAATGTCCTCAAGGTCATAATTACAATAAACTATAACTTTACAAATTCTATGGCTACGTCTGTGATCTCTGTGGAAATTCAGGAGTTTGTTTTAGCGATATAGGTTATGGATAGCTAACATGTGATTTATTTATTTGCTAGCCATGCTACAGCACCCTTCCTGAAGACTAATAAACAAAATGATGTTTAAAATGATTTATCTTTGATATATTATTAATATTTGATAATTTATAAATGAGTAAAAAGCAAGCTAATTGGCGCAAATAGCAAGAATAGATCTTTGAAGATGATTCCTAAGAAGCAGAAAAATAACAACTAAATAATTAATTAGAACCAATCGAACAAGAAGAAGGATAAATACTTTCAGAATAAGAATAGTAATAATAATCAGAGTAAGGATAAGTCATCTCACAACCTATCTAGCCAATAGAAAATCATAGTAATAATCTATTTAATTAAGATGATCACATGTTTGATAGCAGTGTTGATGACGAATCACATCTTGAGGCATAAAAAAAGAAAAGATAGATTTTATGGAAACAACAAAGATAATAAGAATAAAAAATGGCCAGCTTTTCATAAGAAGATGTACTCAAAAAAGCAATGCTAGACGTCTAAAGAACAAACAAAAGAGTCATGCTCATGAGAAAAAAAGTAAACCTAGAACTATCTTAGAACCTAAAAAGAATGGATGACATCGATAAAGTAAGAATGACCCAACAGCCATATCTAACCACTAATAACACACCATATCGAGGATCAACTAATGAATACCCTCTCATAACAACCGATCGCAGCGGACGCTCTCTTTTCCATCCAAACTACTCCCTCAGAGTCAATTAGATGAAACTATCAGACTTCATCCAAAAAAATATCAGAGAAGAATCGACATCAAACTACCTCAATGAGGTAGTCAAGTTTTAGAACTATGCCTATCAACAAAGAAAAAAAAGAAGACAACATATAGAATGATCTGGAATAGAATTCATCTTACAATCATACAGACTATTGACTCTTTTAAGGAACTTAGCTTTTTGGTTAAGTTACCATAGATTCCTTTTGCTGCATTGGAGTATTTGAAATAGCTTTGGTCTATTGAAGAGGCAAAGTTTCAGATGTTGGAGCAGAAACTGGCTTTTATTGCTTAAACGGTTTTGCCTGTTAGGCATCTTAGGGTTTTCTTTTTCTGTTTCCAAAACTTCCCAGATGAACCACTTGGTATCTGCTGGTACAGGTTTAAACTCCTGGTTTTTCTTTTCTTTCTCAAGTTTTTCCTTTTCAGCCAAATAAGTTTCTTTTGTTCCCATCTGTCCATGCGCATCTTCAATTTTGTCAAGCAAAGATCCAATGATATCTTTAATTTCCTTCACTTCTTCACTATCTCCAACAGCACACATGTATCTGAACCTATCAACTTTGGTTTTTTCTTCAGTCGGAATCTCCATTTAAGAAATATCATATCCCAAACTAAAACCCAAATGACTCAGAAGTATATTAAATGACTTTATATATTCAGCTATTGCCTTCATCTAACAATCAGCACCATTTTGGTACAAATAACTATTACCTATTAGGTAATACAAAGTTGAAGCAAGTCTGTTACAATCAAATCCCTCTCGCTGAGATTATGATTCTATAGCTGTCTGATAGCATTCTATAGCTTTCTGATAGTCTTCGTCAAGAGAATAGATATCTCCCAGTCTAGTATAAGTCCTTCTGATTCCATCAAGAACCTCATCCAAGTTAATACAACTTTGACCTTGCTTTATCTTTGATAGTTCTGTTTCGTAGAGAGCTTGGGCCATGTTTAAATTGCATATACAAATTTATTTGTCATTCAAGTCATCTTCATCTTGCTTGGACTAGCCAACTGATTGAGGTTCTACATTTTTTGCCTCATTTTCTTAGATAATTTATGGCTGAACTTCTTGATTGTTTGCTTCGTTCTCTTTATCTTCTTCTGCCTCTTCAGGTTACTCAACTATTGAACTATCTTCATAGTTTTAAGGATTATCTGCAATATTTTATTCTTCATTTTGAGCATTGTTGGGCATAGCCTATTCATTGAATATATCAAGATTGCTTTCTATTTTTTGAAGTAGAAAGTGAGCATATTAGAAGCAGAAGAAAGCCATATGATAAGAGGATTACCCTACAGTATCTCTGACTTTGTTCATGAAATTGAAGAAATCTTAATCAACCTTGTCTGCAGGTGATTGTTTGACGACGGCAAGATGAGTTTTAAGGGATTAAACTTAGTTTTCCATAAGTTTTGGTGGCTTTATAAGTTTAAATTATTAAAATACCCGCTTCAAATATTAATTTATATCTCTTTATCACTTTTAATCAGTTAAATATCACTAGCATCTATACAAATCCATCGCATTACAAATAAATTTAATTCAATAAATACTATTCTATCATCTCTTTACCTAAAATAAATAAACTTTTTGATTTTAATGATATTTTCGATGATAGTTTGCTATTGAACAATCATTTCATGCCTCATTAGCATTTTTAACTATATAGTACTCTTTCTACCTGATTTAAAATTTTGACTTTCCCCATAAGTGACAATCTGCATGATCATAAGAGTATCAATAGTTAGCTGAATAACTCCACACAACATGAACTGAAAAGGTTGTCTTTCAATAACATAGTAGCATGTTTTAACAAAATCACCCAAAAACCACATAGCCACCATCGATTTACTCAAACCCTAAACACTTTTCTTCTGAAAGTTAGAATACAATTGAGGAAGACCAGCTGAAGCCTAAATACTCACACACAAAAATCCTATTGATTGTCCATAATAGGGTACATCGAATACTTGTACAGTCATAGTAGCAATGGTTACAACGGTTGTCAATCCAAGAAGAAACTTAACTAAATAAAATATGATTTACTATACTCTTAATAAGTTTTCCATTTCCAAAATGTCTATAAAAACGAAGCCCCCTGTTCATAATGATTACTGACTTCAACACAAGATTTTAGCAAGACAAGCTAACTATCAAACAAATTACTTGCATAACGATCATAAAGAAAGACTGGAAGAGCAAGCTAACATTAAACCCAACAGTAATCCAGAAGTATATTCTGAGGATGTTACAGATAAGCATTATTGCTGGTAAATAAATGGAAAAAGAGCCTATAGATTTTTGCTACTTAATAGTAAAATATTGAGGAATATACGATGAAATAGGTAGAATAGCCATAGCTTAGTTAAAATATTAATACCAAGATCAGCGATGAACATTTATTAATATCGATAGTATTCGTGTAATATTATAGTCAATCCAAGATACGATTTAATGAATAATATTTAATTTGGGGTTGGGGTTGGGGTTGGGGTTGGGGTTGGGGTTGGGGTTGGGGTTGGGGTTGGGGTTGGGGTTGGGGTTGGGCTCTCGGACAACTCATGTATTTAGGACACACACATGCACACTAAGATAAACTCCACTAAAACGGAGCCACGCATTTTGAACTCACACCGCATATTCTAGGTAAACATTTGCACTATCTGTAGTTCCATACTTTTCCTTAAGGACATTATTTTGCCTTACATTTACAAGTACAGCTCTAGGGACTTTGCTCAAAATCACCCAGGCAGTATCTTTTTCTGCAGCGGCATGCGCAAATGTTTTCGTCAAAGTAGTGAGTTTGAGGATTGCATTTGATGTACAGCTCATTCGCACATTTACAGCCACATGCTTTTCCAAGAATTTTTATTTTATTCAAAGGACAGTGAATATTAGCAGCGCACTAGCAAGAGCAAGTATCATAGTTGAAGAAAGTAGCCAGGGGACAATCAAAACACCTTGATTGATCTTGAGTCACTTTGAATATTAAACTAGTCGGCCCTCCGAAATTAGTGACAGCAAAGGTTAAATTGTTCTATTTACATTGAAGATTGACTTTAAACGTTTTAACTACAGTTTTACTAACAGTTCCAATATTTCTATTATTCAAATAAATAGAAACAGTATCATCTCCAGCAACAGATAAGTTAGCAAGTTGATTCGGGCAGTCAGAATAGAACAAAGATTGAAAAGTAGTTCTAAAATTCTTTGTATTAGTTATTTTTTAATCCCCTAGCATCACCCATTGAGGTCCATATCCCAGCTTATTCGAATGATGTTAGTCATAATGACGCTAAATGATAATACTTTGGTCAGGATGGGTAGTACTGATTACATTAGAAGGATCTGATACTAACACATTGACCTCACCAGCTGATATCATCATAATGAAAAGAAAAGCCAGAAGTAATGCCTTACTCATATGGTATAATATTATAACGGACATACTATTATCAATTTATTAATATTAAACTAACAGTCTCAATATCAAAAGATAAAAAGCCATAAATAAATATTATAAATTTAAATCGCTTCTTTGACTTCAATAGCATAAATATCATCACAACAAGTTGATTTTTATTCATTTTTAGTAAAATATTTTCACAAAGAAAATTCATATTTTAAGTCTATCAGTTAAAATTCAAACATTCAAATTTTATATGATCACTCAACAGCTAAGCTTTACTCGAACATCTTTAATAGTAATAAAATAATTAATATTTAAGCTACGTAAATCACTGTGGTTAGCATACGCAATTAACCGGATTCAATACGAAATTATTTTTACAAACAGCATTAGGTGCACATCCACATGAACAGCTAGATTCGAATTTCAATTTAGGATAAAAACAACTTAAAGAACAAGTACAACAAGCATCTTCACTCCAACTAAATGGAGCCTTGCAAGTTGACTCTGCATCAGAACAGACACACGAGCAAGTGTCTTAGTCCCATTTCTTGTTATCTGGACAGGTTTTATTAGTCTGTTTACAAGCACATTAGCAAGTGTTGTTATTCCATTCTTGAATAGTACTATTGCATTCTTGAGTTTAATTACATCCACAGGAACAGGTCTAGAGGTTATAGACTAAAAGAGGATTTTAGATGCATTGATAGCATTTAGATTGTTCCTGGACTACTTTGAAAGCTGTTCCTATTTTCCCTCTTGTTTTTCTGTAAACAAAAGTCAAATTATTTTATCCGCAATTAAGTTTCACATCTAAAGAATTTGTTCTAAGAATCCAAAAACTTTTAGACTTTAATTTACCATTGACATAAACTTTTATTTTAGCATCAGCTATTACTTTCAATTTGGCTTTAACTTAAGGACAATCTACTTTAAATAACGACTGCAAAACAACTTGCTTATAATGATCTGTTTTCTTTGGAATTTCAACTGTTATAAACTTAACATCAGATCCCAACTTGTATTTCTGTATTTTATGTTCCTCAACCTTAACATCAGAATGGGATAGACAGGTCGCTGTGTCTTTGTTTGAAACCAACAAGTTGGCATGTTTGTGAGCTGCCATCAGAACAACCAACAAAGCTAAAATACAGACTGTCTTCATTTGAATTTAATATTATAACTGTCTAATTATCTTATATTATTAATAGTATCTCAAATTATTATCTATATCATCAATACTAATCAAATCAACCTATTTTTACTTTATATATTCAACTTTTACTTTATTTTGTAGGTTATTGCTCAAAAATATAAAATTGAATTTCAACTTATCAGAAATCCTTTAAACATTTAAATTTTATACTATAGATATTACTAAAAACAATTAGCTTAGATGAATTATTTAAATCATATCATTTTTAACAAACACATGTCGATTTGTTTAATTTAAACCCTTCTTTTTCATTACAAACGGCACCTTATGCACAACCGCATTAACATCTGTCTGAAAACAATACTTTAGGGTAGTAACAAACAGTAGAACAAGTACAACAAGTATCTTCACTCCAAATAAATGGAGCCTTGCAAGATTACTATACATCAGTACAAACACATGAACAAGTGTTTGGGTTCCATTTTTTGTTATCTGGGCAAGTTGTGTTGGTTTGCTTACAACCACATTAGCAAGTGTTTTTATTCCATTCTTGAAGGGTATTATTGCATTATTTGATTTAGTTGCATTAACAAGAACAGGTTTGATAATTATAAAGTAAAACAGGTGCCTCAGAGCTGCATGTATAGCATTTGGATTGTTCCTGAACAACCTTGAAAGTAGTCATTATTCTTCCTTTTTTATTTTAGAACACCAAAGTCAAATTATTTTATCCACAGTTAGTTTTCAAAGAAAAATATTTTACTCTTCTGTATCTTCCAGACTTTCTGAACTAACCAACTACTTATTTGCTATTGATATAGACCTTATATTTATCACCAACTATCATCAATGTGGCTTCAGTTTAAGGACAATCTACCCTAAATATGGATTGTAAAGTAACTGATTCACCAGTTACTTTATTCTTTTTACTTCCCACAGAAATATATCTAGATTTTAATCCTCGTATATGTTTTTGTCTAGAATATTCTCTAACTTTTTAATGAGGATGAGATGGACAAATAGTTGTAGTCGGGTCAGAAAAAAGTAAAGTAACTTGAGCGGATGTGATCAGAACAAGCACTAAGGCCAGAATAAACATAACCTTCATTTTTGAATTTTGATATTATAACTGTCTGATTTGTGATCTCAAATAATTAATAAACTCATCAATATTATTCAACAAAATCATCACATAAAATACTTCTAAGTCTCATTCTTAATGATTTTAGCATCAGCCGCAGCAGCCACTATTCCCCGAGCTATATTTTCAGGACTCTCAGAAAATATATTGAAAAACTTACCTCCATGCTCATCTATCTCCATTATCGAAGCAAGGTTGCCCATCCTATACACATAGTTAGGAGCAGACCACACAGTAGATAAACTATCTTTGAACAAAAGCTGATACCCCTCAGTACAAAGCTGATGAGCCCTCGTCAAATGATTAAACCCATTATGATATAAAAACTTTTGCAGCACCTCTTCTCCAAATATATAGCCAGCTCCTCTAGGCGATATAACAAAGCCAGTTTATCCTTCTTCAGGATCACTCCACATCATATCGCACAAAGGACCATCATGAGGTATTTCCTGAAACCGATTCAACCCTTCCAACTGGTCAACCGACTCGATCATAGGAGACAGCCCTCCATGCACAGCAAATATATTTTAAGAAACAATGGCTGAAATAGGCAGAAAATCAAACATATCAGTAAATAGCTACCAGACAGCAGTATTTCCATATTTATTTTGACATTCCATGTAAAAACCATAATTCTGAGTAATAGCTCTTAATTAGTGATTTCCTCTAATGAGAGTGACTTTCTTTGGATATTTAAGTTTAAGAAGACTAAGCAGTGTTATCGTTTATACGCTATGAGCCCCTCTATCCACATAATCGCCAAGAAACAAATAGTTAGTGTAAGGCAGCTATCCTCCCACCTTAAATATCTCAAGAACATCGAAAAATTGTCCATGAACATCTCCAACCACAGTTATTGGAAGCGATACCTTTTGAACGTTTTTCTACTACATCATTATATCCTTCAACTTGTGACATAGAATATGGATAGCTTGCTGTTATATGATTTAGCATTTAAGCACCTTTTAGAGAAGTCTGTCAATATCGAAACCCATGTTTAATATATAAATATTTGAATTAAGTAAGGAGATAATTATATCAAATAAACAAACAAATAATCACTTATAAATGATCTTATTTGACTATTTAGGGGTTGGGGTTGGGGTTGGGGTTGGGGTTGGGGTTGGGGTTGGGGTTGGGGTTGGGGTTGGGGTTGGGGTTGGGGGGTTGGGGTTGGG
>CAXIUT010000133.1:0-12273 GCA_964035545.1 Bugula neritina
CCCAACCCCAACCCCAACCCCAACCCCAACCCCAACCCCAACCCCAACCCCAACCCCAACCCCAACCCCAACCCCAACCCCAACCCCTTTTTATTCCTTAATTAATTAAGATAACATAAAAATGAAAAATTATCCTCTTTTTCTTATTAGATTTTAAAAAGAAAACTTTGAATTTTCTTATTTTTATTTAATTACTATTTCAATTTTTTTTAACAGAGTTATAATTATTATAAATAATTTTTTTGACTAAAACTAAAACTAAAGAAGAAAATAACTATATTTCTTCTCAAAGATAGAAAATTATCTCATTAAACTATTTAACAAAGAAAATTCAATAAAACGGATATATTATTCATTCATTAGAGAAGAATAATAAATATCAAAAATATTATAAAATCACTAGTTACTTAGTTTTTATCTAATAATATATTTGACCTATCTGTGATAAATTTGAAATGATTTTATTAAAATAAATTCTTCAAAAATGAATACGAGAAAATATCTATTAATTTTCACAAAATAAATTCAAAGAAAAAATAATAATAAAGAGAGATAGTCTGAGTAAAATTAATTCGTCAAATTCTTTGTCTATTCAAATCATGATTTTTTAGAAACAGATAAACCCGAACAAGGTTCATTATTTGGCCATATATCTACATCGATATGTTTGCTTTATTCTTGTTTCATTATCCAATTTTACACAGCCAAAGAAGCACTAAATTTCGATCCTTAAGGTACCCTAAAATCTTATGAATAAAATGCCCCATTAGTACTATAGACATGATTGGAGCAAGAGATGCCCCAACATCCATTTTCTTTCTTCTCAATAATTTGTTTAATAACAGTTGACATATTCATCCAATACTAATTAATATATTTCATTTAATCATCTGTACATAATCTAAAAGAACCAACCAATCCACAATATATTCCCAAAATACTAGGCAGAGACCAAAGATCATATAAAGATTGCATAGGAAATAGAGGTATCTTTATGTATTAGTGTAGATGCTAGGCGAACATACACTTCCATTTTTAGTTTTTGTTGTTTTGAACGCATTAGTAAGTCGGAGGGTCTATTTATTAGTTTGATATTTTCATGAAGTTTTGAATCAGTTATCTGTAAAGATGTTATTTGAAAGTCAGATCGGTGGAATCTAAAAAAATTCCTGAATCTGGTAAAGACCAAATTTTAGCATCTTTTGGCGATCTATCTGAGATGTAGTTTGACCATAAGAAAGTAGCAAGTCCTCCAGCTGATTGACCAGTAACAATGATATCTGTAGCTTTGCTAAAAAGGCCATAAGATTAGTCAATGGAATTTAGTTGACCTTTTGTTACATTATGTCCTCTGAAATAGAGAGAACTTCCCATGTATTTTATTGGATCTTTTTGATATCCTTGATGACCTGTACCATCACAGTACTTCATATGAACTATAGTCCAATTTCTGAATGGATTTTGAATATTATCTGAAAGAATTCCATCTTAGAAAACAATTGATTCAGGGTATGATTCTGAACTTCCAAGAGGTCCTTTACTTCTATGATAGCAATTTTTCAATGTTTATTCTAAATTAACACTGCTACTCCCGCACCATCCTCCACCTTCAAAACTTAACAAAAATTTATTTGGATCGCCTAAATGTACATAATATGCTGGTTTTGTTCCATCGAGGCAAAAGGCATCAGAGTCATTCACTAGAATTTTCGTAAGTTTGAAAGTTTGAATAGACAAGAACAATAAGGTGATTAAAATGAATTTTATCATTGTTTATATAATCTATTTTATTCAAATAAATTTTCTTATCTAGATTTTGATAAAATTAATATGATTAATTACCAAACTTTTTTATTTTTAAAATTTTATTTTTTAACGATAAATCATATCAAATACAAATTAAATATCATCTTTATTATAAAATTAATTTACTTTGATATATTTGATGAAGTTTTCAATCTAAGATTAGAAAATTTGATAAAATTTAAGAAAATATGATTAAAATATTTTATTGTGCTTTTTATTTTAGTAATAGAATTTAATAGACTGCTTTATACAAGTACGCTAGTTTTGTTTAAATCATATAATATTAATCAAATTAATGAAAAGATGACTAAGTTTCAGTCTCTTATCAATCATATTAACCTCAAAAGACTTATTGGTACTCTCCAAACAATTCAAAAACAAGTATCTTTCCCTTACTACCTCCTTAACATTTAAAAACCGAAAATTTTTATTCCAGAAAACTGTTGCCTTTCACTCACGTATGACCTTTTTAACATAGAAGAAAGCTTTCCAACCATACCTTGAGCCATTTTGATGGTCCCATCAGCGTCTGGAGTCCTCACCATCTTCATAGAGTCTCTTAAACTCTCGGAGATAGTCCATCGAACAGAATGATTTTGAAAAATTTCTATAAGTCCATTTAGCTGATCGACCAGAGTTTGTAGATGGGAGTCAGGGAGATGGTAATTGATTCTATTGATGAATTCTAAAAAATAGAAAGGTACTCTTTTATAAAATTCAGATAAAAATCCGTTCTTTCTAAATTCAAAAATGAGACTATCAAATATCATTGGTTGGTAGATGATCATCCTGATAATATTATAGAGATGCTAGAAGTCAAGAATCATATCAAAGGACTCTACTTTCAAGAAGGTGAGGAGACTTCAATTGGAAAAATTGAAACACTCACTAAAAGAATTCTGAATATGGGTCTAAAGATTGATCATGTGACTTGTGAAAGTTCAGTTAAAAATGTAAACAGAATGAAATAATGGAGAAATAACTAAATATTTGCTGATGGTAAAATGATAAATAAAACAATTGACATCATTGATATCTCTGAGGTAGAAGGTTATATTCTGGCTACACGTTCATTGAGTAGATAAAGACCTGTTATTTGTCAATAGGTTCAAGAGTTGGTTCAAAATTCAAGTTTAGAGAATTGTTTGCTGGTCCAAAATGAGAAAGAGCATTGGTTATTAAGTGCGGTAAATATGTTTCCAATGGATCAGGAGAAGTATCTTTTCAATGTGGAGCAAATGACTGAGCTTAGTGCTCCCAAAGCTTGCATCATATGATTTGTATGCCTTTGAATTATACTATTTCTCATAAATTCAATTGTAGACTTGTTTAAAATGATACCTTATCACTTCATCAATTTATTTATTTCATATTTATTTCTTTAATTATGTCTTATTTTCAATAAACAGTTTCTAACTCTTTGAAATTAGGTTTATTTGATTATCTTAATCATTTTTATTTTGAAAAATTTTTCCTGTTTTAATTTGATAGACTATTTATCAATATTTAGTTTAATTAAGATTAAAATACATTTGATTAATCTATCCAATAGAATTAAAATAACTTTTCTTTCATTTAATCCGAAAAAATAATTTGGTATTTAAGAATTAGAAAAAAAATCCAATTAATTGAGTGAATCATTTTTTATAACTCAATATCAGCACAAAAGTAGTGTTATTTCTTTATTTCTTCAAATTATGGACAACTATTTGCTTATTTTCAGGCTATATAATCTTAATTTTCGATTGTTTTACAATTACTCTAGTATATTATTAATGGGTTGTTTTCCTTCTGAGAAGAAATCTGAAAATAGACTTATTCCTTTCGATAGCCGTCGTTTCTGGAAAAAATGTCTTAACATCGAAAAAGTCACCATTTCTTACTCTAAAAGAAAATAACACCCAGTCTTCACTCAAATCTCTAAAGACATAGATCGCACCTTCCCTGAAAATAGTTTCTTCAACCTCTCTTAAAACAAAAAATGCTTTGAAAGACTACTTAGAGCCTTTTCCCTTGAATTTCCAAAAGTCGGATATACTCAGGGATTGAATTTTTTAGCAGGATTTTTGCTTATATAAGGATTAACATAAGAAGAAAGTCTTAAAACATTAATAGCTATATGCACACATCCTGAATTAATGCTTATCGGTCTCTATTAAGATAACTTTCCTTTGACAAGACTCTATTGTGATCTTTTCTGGCTCGCTATTAAAAAAATGTGTCCAAATGCTTATAAACTTCTTAAATCAGCAGGTCTTCCAGATGAGCTCTGGATTTTTCAGTGGTTTCTTACTCACTACATTTATTCATTTCCTTTTAGTTATATTCAAGATTTTCTTCATTTTATTATTGTTAAAAAATTTTTTGCTTCTGTTCGTTTGGCTGTAGCTATTGTGCAATCATTAGAAACATATATCACTGAAATGTCAATAAAATAGGATGGCTTTATTGACTGTTTCTAGTTGATGAAAACTGAAGAGTTTTGTAAGGCGAATATGCCTATTGACTCAATAATCAAAAAAACTTAAAAAATAAGTCACTAATTTCTTCTTACTTGTCTTAAATAGAGTTCAGTTCATAATAAATATCGAGATTATTTTTTATCATAAGGAGCAAAAAGACATTAGAAACATGTCGTATTTCTAAAATAACTGGAATAAGAACACTAGAAATTCCATAAGAAGAAAATAACAAACTTTTACAATCGTTCATAATCTGATACTAATATTATTGATACTATCTCTTCTTCAATGGTGAGAAGATATACACATACTACATACCGCTCAAGTATCTCAAGAAATACTGTATTTTTCTCAAAAATATCAATTAAAAATTGTCAAAGTATGAACATCATCTCTTCGGTAAAAATATGATTGTTTTCATCCTTAATTATTAAAAAAAATATCTTATCAACTCAATGGACTATCAATCATTGTTCAAGAACTTTGTTTTCATCTTCAATCACAATTGGGCTCGATTTATTGCTTGGTCGAGAAGCTCTTTTCCAAGATCTATGAATGAATTTTGTTTTAGCTTTCTTAACATTTGGCTAGTCTTCGACTTGATTATCTATTTCTTATAGTGCTCCTAGTGATTCTTGAGAAAATTCCTCGTTGATTTGTTCATCTTCAATCACTTCCTCATTATTTTCAATGATATCTTCTGTCCCAATTTAGTTCCTTGAAGTAGAAATAATCTTTTAATTGACCTCTTCTACAATTTAAAGATTTTCTGAACCTTTTTATTGAACTTCTGGCGAAGAAATTAAATTTTATTGAGGCATTTCTTCATGCGAAATTCCATCATTACTTTTCTAATTAGCTTCAGATTGAACTTCTTCTTCCTCATCTTATGAAGGAGGTAGAGAGGGAATATCACTGGAGACATAGTTGTAGGAAACTAAAGCCATGATCAGAATCAAAAGAAGTCTGAGTTGCTCAAAAATTTCCATTATTTTAATTATATAAGCAATAAAGCATATTGTAAGTTAAAGTCAATTATTAAAACCATATTATTTTAGTAGATTCTGAAATAAATAATAATTAAGAATAATTTTATCATCAGACTGGATTTATTTCCTCTTGATTAATATACTAAAATTTTTTTTAAGAATTTTTGTCAAAATCTGAGATCATAATTGATCAAATTCTTTTCTTTTTGATTGTTATTTTGATGAAATTATCTAATTAACATTTTTTATGATTGACACTCTCTAGTTTTGATTTTTCATTGAAGTAATAATCAATAGTTCTTTATGTATTTTGGGCAATTTTGTCTCAAAAATTAATTTTTAATGAAGATTTATAATCTTTGATAAATTTGATTTGATTTAATGTGAAAAAAGTGAACCTTTTGAAATCTGAATTTTAGTTTTAATACTACTTGGATTATTTTAAAATATAGAAATTTCCACAATAAAGAAGATGACAACAGCTCCATCTGACAACTCAGTTGCTAACTTTATCCAAAAAAGTTTTGAAATCCTAGAGAACAAAGAATATGAAGCTATCATACACTGGATGCCCAATGGTAAAGAGTTTGCGATAAAATAAATAGATGACTTCCAAGATCATATTCTCCCAAAATACTTCAGACACAGAAATATTAACTCTTTCATCAGGCAGTTGAACATGTATGGCTTCCATAAGAGTCGTAAAGATCCAAGTAAAAATATTTTCAGTCATCCTTATTTTATTAGAGGACATCCTCAACTGCTGAATCAAGTAAAGAGAAAAATAAAAAATGATTAAAAAGCAGAAGAATAACCTAAAAGTCAAGCTAACTTAACACCTTAAAAAAATCATTAAAATATTGAACCTAGCACAGGTATATCTTCAAAGAAATCATTGCACTCTATCACACATCTCAAAGAAAATTCCTTAATAAAGCACTAAAAAGAGACTACTCAAACTAAAACAGAGATAGTGGCTCCTGTCTCTATGTTATCTATTCGTTCCTTTGGACTTCATCTCACTGATAACAGTCCTTTCAAAAACTTGATCGAGAAGAGTGCTATCATGGACAGCAATCCAGAATTTTACCTGAAGATGATGGAACATAACAGTATTGGAATGGGATTGATGGAAGACGAAGATGACAACCTGAGTATTGAGGATTAGATAGAAAAAGATCGAAGAGTTTTTCAAAATAGGAGAAGCGGGGTCTCAGTATTGCAGACTCATAATTTACTTGAGGATCTGGATTTCCAAAATGAATTTAATGATAATTTATGATCTTTGTTTGTTTCTAATCATCATAAATAACCATAAGTAATCATCCAATCAAAGGATATGTAAAGGGTTGATAGTCGTATAGAAGATTCGCTTATGGCCCTATGATTCCACATTTTTCGAGAGTCATATCGTGGTCCAGCACCTTCGAACCATCATATTCATCTTTGCAAATCAGAATGTCTGTGATTGACTCCTGATGGTGCCGAGCAATTGCCTTAGCGACCCTTCCTATTTTGGCACTGATGAGCATGGTTAACTTAAGAGTCATTGCATCATTAGGTATGTCCATTTCGTGGTGTTTGATTGTGAGTTATACCTTGGGTGTCACCAGTTCGGGATCCTCATAGATGGGGATCTGATAGACAGGAGGATCGTACTATTTCTTTTTCTTTTTTCCCTTCTTCTTTTTTTTCTTTGGAGCCATTCTCCACTTGTAAATATAATTATTGCAGTTGCATTCAAGGACTACTATTTATCTACTTTTCTGAAACTAGAACAAAAATAAAATAAGTATTACTAATCACTATTATTCAAGTTTCCCGACTAACTTTGGAAGCTGTCTTTCTTTGACTCTCGATTCATAGAATGTTTTTTCATTGATTCTTCCAGGAGATTCTTTAGTGCAGACTTCTTTTCTTCTGGTGTCGAGAGTAGATCCCTTTTGAATCACTCTTAGGGCTATTTTTTTGTTTTAATCATTGATTTTAGTTTGTTCTCTAAACCTTTTTTCATGCATTGCCAGCATATATTTATCTTGTAATTTTTCTGGTCTTCTTTTCTTAGTGTTAATGATCTTGTCCAGGAGCAACTGGTTCTATGTTTTAATTTGATTTAAATTTTATAAAGATCGATGATTATTTGAACGGGCATGACATTCATTGAGGAAACTCATGTAGTGGGTATTAGAAAGATCAAGTTTAGGTTTTTTTGAAACTATGTTATCAATTCTTTTAAGATAACGATCATAATGATCTTCATTGTCAAGGTTGGCATGCAAACGAGGGTTAGTAGAACGATAGTAGTCGAAGGTTTTTCTCATAATTGGAAGAATTATATCAATCTATTTATATTTACTTAATCGATTCTAATTTTCTTCATTTATATAAAATAAGGGGTTGGGGTTGGGGTTGGGGTTGGGGTTGGGGTTGGGGTTGGGGTTGGGGTTGGGGTTGGGGTTGGGGTTTACCTCAATCAAATATCTCCAGATAAATATCATTGATTTTTTACATTTTTCTTAAATTAAAATAAAATTCTAATCGTTTTTAATATTGGTGTTTAGTTTGTGTTGATTTGAAATTTTTATAGGATTTTTTTCATTTATTAATACTACGATTAATATAAAATGAAGATAAATAAGCAAAATAATCATCATAGAACATAACTATATCTGAGTTTCACTAAAAATTTAAAGAAAAAAATACTTCTCATTAATGCGAAATCTTAACCATCTGAAAAAGCTTCAAGACATTCTAGTCAAGATTCATAAAGCCTTTTTCGTTAGACATTTAGATAAATGACAAGATGGGGTAAAAGAAATAATTCTCCAAAATAAAGTCGAACCATTCATGAATCACAACCCAAATAAGTTTGTTTTAATTTTACATCTCCTCCTTTAACTATTGGGCACTCTCCACCTTTAATCTCGCCATAAAAAGCAAAAATTCATGATACTTTTTCTTAATATATGTGTAAAAAACATCAAATGGTGACTAATGGGTTCAGTACTGTTGTCGTGAGACGAAAATAAAAGCTAAAAAAACATGATTTAGGAGAACTTGCCAACAAAATAGCACAAGTTAAACCTTTGGGAATGAAATAAACCATAGAAGGGAAAAGGAATTAGCCAAAAAAAGAAGTTTTGATAAGAAAAAAGAAATTAAACTAGATTGAAAACAAAAATAAGTTAACTAATTTTGAAGAAGAAGATTTTTATCCAAGAGGAAAATCATAAAGACAGTAGTAATATCCTTCACCTCTTCCAAATAAAAATAAACGTAATCTATCTCATAAACCTCGATGGACTGATAAAATAAAACCTTGGCAATAGAATGAGTAATCTAACTTTAGAAAATATTCTTTTAAACCTTTATTAGCTTTATCTGATTTCCTTTAATGATGTTTTTTTTAATTCTATTGATATATACAACATCACTATGAAATCCTGATTTCAAATAAATTAATTTAGAATTAATTTTTTAACTCATTATGGCGTTTGAATATTTAACGACGTTTAGACTCTTCGCTGGTGGGATCTCTGAATTTTATATAGTCATTTTTCTTTATTATTTAAAATAAAGGAGGTAAATTCTTTCTCTATTCCACTTATTTCCAGTTTATTTATTCAAAAAACGGATGCTGTCGTAGTTGGGAAAGAGATAGTCTGGCAGTAGGATCCTTTTCTAAGAGATTTAGCATTAATTATCTAAATTAATGGCTCATATGTCCAATTTTACTATTGATTTTATCCTGTATAAAATTTTTTCCAAGCATTTGTTCATACTATGTCACTGAATGATTGATTTATTCTTCAGTTTCAATAGGATTTTACTTAAATTTCAACTAATAGGCTATAATACCAAGTGCCCATACGTCAACTTTCTCATCAAAATGGCCACTAACTACTTCAGGAGCCATATATTCGAGTGCTCCCATGTAAGTTGATATTCCTTTTTGATTATCATTGAGTAATAATTTCGAACTACCATAATCTGTAAGTTTAATGTGTCCCTCATCAGTTATTAAGATATTTTATGGTTTAAGAGCACGATAGACAATTCCTTGAGAATGCAGATATTATAGACCAATTACTATTTATGCTAGGACGTCTCTAATAACTATTTAAGAAAGAGTGGCTGATTGTTTGTTGGAGTAGAAATAGAGGTCACCTTTGGGAAGATATTACATGACAATATAAATGTTTTAGTTGTTTTGAAAGGTTTAATATATTTGAGTCAGGAAGGGATGTTTTCTGATAGAAGTTATTAAGTCGTTTTGTAATAAATTTGTCTCATTTATTTTAGATTTTGATACCATTTTCATTGCTACTTTTTTGCCTGTCAACTTCTCTTCAGCAAGTACTACTAATCCAAAAGACCCTTTCCCTATTATTTTTACACTTTGATAGTTTTATGGGCCTCGGCCTTGTTTCTATCTTCTTGGAGTACTTTATACTTGAGCTCTAATGTTGTTGTTGCTCGGTAGAGATACAAATGATTTGACTCCTTATTTTTTTGATGCTTTTTATTGAATGGGTTTTATAGATTTTTTTCTAGATGGACGGGGCTCAGTTGTCTGAGGGGAAGGTTAAGCTTAGTTGCAACAGGGAAGGGAGTTGCCCATTTTATAATTAAAACATACTGCTAGGGTTATAATTGCATTAAAGAAAAGATATTATTTATTTGCCAAAATAAAAAAGAAAGAAAGATACTAAATAGAACCTGTAATAATCTTTCTAATAAGAACTATAGACAAGAGTGAAATCACTCAGGACGTTTGATTCTACGTCCATTAGTTTATTCGGGAAGAGTAAGGGCAAGTTCTTTTGTATGTTTGAGAATTTCAATAGTCCATGGTAACCTTCTCATTCCTTATATTTTACCTACATTCTTCTATTTAATAGCTGCTTCAATTAATGATGATAGGTAGACAATCTTTTTGGTGTTATCTTCTCTGATAATTGCTTCAAGATCCTCTAGATCAAATAAAAAATACTTAAAAAAGAGTCATAGTCTTAAGCAAAGCGAGGGCAGCTGAAAACTCTTTTGAGAAAGTTACAATTCATAGTTTTTTCTGAGGAATTTTTTCTTTTTTAGAGGGAAAGTACTTGAAAGGAACACTGAAGGATTAGGCATCATCTTCTTCAGCAAAATATTTACGCATTGAGCTTTCAAGGCCTCTCCCTGATGTTTCTTTTTTACTTTTTTCAGAAACGTACTTAAATGCTTTTCTCATACAATACTTAGTAAGTTCTTCTTTAGTTTTTTTCAATTTTTTGAATTTCTCAACTAAAATTTTAAACGTTTGTTCGACAAATGGACCTAGCTAGTAAAATCTCTTTCCTTCTTGTAGTAGAACACTTTCCTTTTGTCCTGAGTGTTATACCAAAAATTAAATCATTGATCTACATTAAATGAGAGTTACTGCACTGAAGGAGTGAAATTTTAGGAGCTGAGAGAGAGAAAAGGAGGCTGAGGCAATTATTTTGGTGAATTGAAGCGAGTTGAGGGCATTTAACAGCGATGTTAATTAATAGGCGAGTGAGGTTATTCTTAGAATTCTTCCTTTACAGCTTACGGTTCACCCAGAGAGAAGCCGTAGTCATTGTTGAGTAAGTTATAGGGGGTCAGGGAGGAAGGCTAGCAGTCAGGGATCGGTAATGAATGGGGTTAAGGTTCGAGTCTGAAGGAGCCTAAGTCTTCAAGTTCATCTGAGATCTTGCGGAGATGGGGAAAAGGACTAAGCACTGGACTTGGACCCTGCTTAAGCAGTGGGGAGAAGAAGTGGAAAGATTGAGCTGGACTATTATTGCTATTATTCATAAATAATATGATTTGTAATTGCTGCAATAAAACTGTCATTGCTTCTATATTAAAAACTCTGGATACTATCTATCTATTCATTTATAATATTTATATCAGAACAGTCATTCAATCTTGATGTTAATAATTTCTGATAGAATGCGGGGTTGGGGTTGGGGTTGGGGTTGGGGGTTGGGGTTGGGGTTGGGGTTGGGGTTGGGGTTGGGGTTGGGGTTGGAGCTATAAAATACAAACTAAAGCTGATAGTAGTCGTAGAATAGACTTGATAATGATCATAATAATATTAAAATATGGGACAAAATCTCAATCACAAAAAATAGTCTTCAATACCCCAAGGGGTTGGGGTTGGGGTTGGGGTTGGGGTTGGGGTTGGGGTTGGGTTGGGGTTGGGGTTGGGGTTGGGGTTGGGAGACAAAATAGAGAGGAGTTGCGACTATCTCTTCATCTTTACATGAGCTCATTTAAGTACAACCAGGTTCACTGGCAGTAATCAAGAATTATATGTGCAATCAGTAACTTTGGAGTCACTCGAGATGTCTAACCTCAAGTTGAAGAAATTACTCTTGATATGGAACAGATATATAGAATTCATGAACTCATAAAACACTTTAGAAAAAAAAGTATGTATCTAAGTTAAAAAGAAAACAAAGGGCAATAGCCTAAAGCTACGACTACAGGTGGTCAGGAATAATAGAATGATTGTTGTATTTGTTTTGAAGAAAAGGCCAGTACTGTTCTTCCGTGTGGAGTAATTTATGATATACCTAGCACTGCTATTGTCCAGTTTGTACTTCGAAGTATATAATTGAGCAGGTGTAGCATAAATGTCCTCAATGCCGTCGTGCTTTTCATGGTAGTAAGGCTATGATATAAAAATCATTTTATTAGGTAATAGAATAAGATGAACTTCTCTATGATCAGGCGAGAAGTCAAATTCTAGAATGTGTGGCTAAATATAATGTTCAAGCTGTGAGAGTTCTCAAACAATAAATTTTATAAAATTAAATTAAATGAAATGATAATGGTACTTATTATTTATTATTTATTATTTATTATCCTTGAAAATATAAATCAACAGTCTTATTTAATTTTTCTATGGGGTTGGGGTGGGGTTGGGGTTGGGGTTGGGGTTGGGGTTGGGGTTGGGGTTGGGGTTGGGGTTGGGGTTGGGGTTGGGGGTTGGGGTTGGGGTTGGG
>CAXIUT010000134.1:0-64241 GCA_964035545.1 Bugula neritina
ATAGTATTAGAATATATAGTATTATAGTATTAGAATATATAGTATCATAGTATTAGAATATAGAGTATCATAGTATTAGAGTATATAGTATCATAGTATTAGAGTATATAGTATCATAGTATTAGAATATAGAGTATCATAGTATTAGAATATATAGTATCATAGTATTAGAATATATAGTATCATAGTATTAGAATATATAGTATCATAGTATTAGAATATAGAGTATCATAGTATTAGAGTATATAGTATCATAGTATTAGAATATATAGTATCATAGTATTAGAATACATAGTATCATAGTATTAGAATATATAGTATCATAGTATTAGAATATAGAGTATCATAGTATTAGAATATATAGTATCATAGTATTAGAATATATAGTATCATAGTATTAGAATATATAGTATCATAGTATTAGAATATAGAGTATCATAGTATTAGAGTATATAGTATCATAGTATTAGAATATATAGTATCATAGTATTAGAATATATAGTATCATAGTATTAGAGTATATAGTATCATAGTATTAGAATATAGAGTATCATAGTATTAGAATATATAGTATCATAGTATTAGAATATATAGTATCATAGTATTAGAATATATAGTATCATAGTATTAGAGTATATAGTATCATAGTATTAGAATATATAGTATCATAGTATTAGAATATATAGTATCATAGTATTAGAATATAGAGTATCATAGTATTAGAGTATATAGTATCATAGTATTAGAATATATAGTATCATAGTATTAGAATATATAGTATCATAGTATTAGAATATATAGTATCATAGTATTAGAGTATTTAGTATCATAGTATTAGAATATATAGTATCATAGTATTAGAATATATAGTATCATAGTATTAGAGTATATAGTATCATAGTATTAGAGTATATAGTATCATAGTATTAGAGTATATAGTATCATAGTATTAGAATATAGAGTATCATAGTATTAGAATATAGAGTATCATAGTATTAGAGTATATAGTATCATAGTATTAGAATATATAGTATCATAGTATTAGAATATATAGTATCATAGTATTAGAATATATAGTATCATAGTATTAGAGTATATAGTATCATAATATTAGAATATAGAGTATCATAGTATTAGAGTATATAGTATCATAGTATTAGAGTATATAGTATCATAGTATTAGAATATATAGTACCATAGTATTAGAATATAGAGTATCATAGTATTAGAGTATATAGTATCATAGTATTAGAGTATATAGTATCATAGTATTAGAATATATAGTATCATAGTATTAGAATATATAGTATCATAGTATAAGAATATAGAGTATCATAGTATTAGAATATATAGTATCATAGTATTAGAGTATATAGTATCATAGTATTAGAGTATATAGTATCATAGTATTAGAGTATATAGTATCATAGTATTAGAATATATAGTATCATAGTATTAGAATATATAGTATCATAGTATTAGAATATAGAGTATCATAGTATTAGAATATATAGTATCATAGTATTAGAATATATAGTATCATAGTATTAGAGTATATAGTATCATAGTATTAGAATATATAGTATCATAGTATTAGAATATAGAGTATCATAGTATTAGAATATATAGTATCAAAGTATTAGAGTATATAGTATCATAGTATTAGAATATATAGTATCATAGTATTAGAATATATAGTATCATAGTATTAGAATATATAGTATCATAGTATTAGAATATATAGTATCATAGTATTAGAATATATAGTATCATAGTATTAGAGTATAGAGTATCATAGTATTAGAATATAGAGTATCATAGTATTAGAATATATAGTATCATAGTATTAGAATATATAGTATCATAGTATTAGAGTATATAGTATCATAGTATTAGAATATAGAGTATCATAGTATTAGAGTATATAGTATCATAGTATTAGAATATAGAGTATCATAGTATTAGAATATATAGTATCATAGTATTAGAATATATAGAGTATCATAGTATTAGAATATATAGAGTATCATAGTATTAGAATATATAGTATCATAGTATTAGAATATATAGTATCATAGTATTAGAGTATATAGTATCATAGTATTAGAGTATATAGTATCATAGTATTAGAGTATATATTATCATGGTATTAGAATATATAGTATCATAGTATTAGAGTATATAGTATCATAGTATTAGAGTATAGAGTATCATAGTATTAGAGTATAGAGTATCATAGTATTAGAATATATAGTATCATAGTATTAGAGTATATAGTATCATAGTATTAGAGTATATAGTATCATAGTATTAGAATATATAGTATCATAGTATTAGAGTATATAGTATCATAGTATTAGAGTATATAGTATCATAGTATTAGAATATATAGTATCATAGTATTAGAATATAGAGTATCATAGTATTAGAATATAGAGTATCATAGTATTAGAATATATAGTATCATAGTATTAGAATATATAGTATCATAGTATTAGAGTATATAGTATCATAGTATTAGAATATATAGTATCAGAGTATTAGAATATATAGTATCATAGTATTAGAATATATAGTATCATAGTATTAGAATATATAGTATCATACTATTAGAATATATAGTATCATAGTATTAGAGTATATAGTATCATAGTATTAGAATATATAGTATCATAGTATTAGAATATATAGTATCATAGTATTAGAATATATAGTATCATAGTATTAGAGTATATAGTATCATAGTATTAGAATATATAGTATCATACTATTAGAATATATAGTATCATAGTATTAGAGTATATAGTATCATAGTATTAGAATATATAGTATCATAGTATTAGAATATATAGTATCATAGTATTAGAATATATAGTATCATAGTATTAGGATATATAGTATCATACTATTAGAATATATAGTATCATAGTATTAGAGTATATAGTATCATAGTATTAGAATATATAGTATCATAGTATTAGAGTATATAGTATCATAGTATTAGAATATATAGTATCATAGTATTAGAATATATAGTATCATAGTATTAGAGTATATAGTATCATAGTATTAGAATATATAGTATCATAGTATTAGAATATATAGTATCATAGTATTAGAATATATAGTATCATAGTATTAGAATATATAGTATCATGCTATTAGAATATATAGTATCATAGTATTAGAGTATATAGTATCATAGTATTAGAATATATAGTATCATAGTATTAGAGTATATAGTATCATAGTATTAGAGTATATAGTATCATAGTATTAGAGTATATAGTATCATAGTATTAGAATATATAGTATCATAGTATTAGAGTATATAGTATCATAGTATTAGAATATATAGTACCATAGTATTAGTATATATAGTATCATAGTATTAGAATATATAGTATCATAGTATTAGAATATATAGTATCATAGTATTAGAATATATAGTATCATACTATTAGAATATATAGTATCATAGTATTAGAGTATATAGTATCATAGTATTAGAATATATAGTATCATAGTATTAGAATATATAGTATCATAGTATTAGAGTATATAGTATCATAGTATTAGAATATATAGTATCAGAGTATTAGAATATATAGTATCATAGTATTAGAATATATAGTATCATAGTATTAGAGTATATAGTATCATAGTATTAGAATATATAGTATCATAGTATTAGAATATATAGTATCATAGTATTAGAATATATAGTATCATAGTATTAGAATATATAGTATCATACTATTAGAATATATAGTATCATAGTATTAGAGTATATAGTATCATAGTATTAGAATATATAGTATCATAGTATTAGAGTATATAGTATCATAGTATTAGAGTATATAGTATCATAGTATTAGAGTATATAGTATCATAGTATTAGAATATATAGTATCATAGTATTAGAATATATAGAGTATCATAGTATTAGAATATATAGTATCATAGTATTAGAATATATAGTATCATAGTATTAGAATATATAGTATCATAGTATTAGAATATATAGTATCATAGTATTAGAATATATAGTATCATAGTATTAGAATATATAGTATCATACTATTATAATATATAGTATCATAGTATTAGAGTATATAGTATCATAGTATTAGAATATATAGTATCATAGTATTAGAGTATATAGTATCATAGTATTAGAGTATATAGTATCATAGTATTAGAGTATATAGTATCATAGTATTAGAATATATAGTATCATAGTATTAGAGTATATAGTATCATAGTATTAGAATATATAGTACCATAGTATTAGTATATATAGTATCATAGTATTAGAATATATAGTATCATAGTATTAGAATATATAGTATCATAGTATTAGAATATATAGTATCATAGTATTAGAGTATATAGTATCATAGTATTAGAATATATAGTATCATAGTATTAGAGTATATAGTATCATAGTATTAGAATATATAGTACCATAGTATTAGAATATATAGTATCATAGTATTAGAATATAGAGTATCATAGTATTAGAATATATAGTATCATAGTATTAGAATATATAGTATCATAGTATTAGAGTATATAGTATCATAGTATTAGAATATATAGTATCATAGTATTAGAATATATAGTATCATAGTATTAGAATATAGAGTATCATAGTATTAGGGTATATAGTATCATAGTATTAGAGTATATAGTATCATAGTATTAGAATATATAGTATCATAGTATTAGAATATATAGTATCATAGTATTAGAATATATAGTATCATAGTATTAGAGTATATAGTATCATAGTATTAGAATATATAGTATCATAGTATTAGAATATATAGTATCATAGTATTAGAATATATAGTATCATAGTATTAGAATATATAGTATCATACTATTAGAATATATAGTATCATAGTATTAGAGTATATAGTATCATAGTATTAGAATATATAGTATCATAGTATTAGAATATATAGTATCATAGTATTAGAATATATAGTATCATAGTATTAGAATATATAGTATCATACTATTAGCATATATAGTATCATAGTATTAGAGTATATAGTATCATAGTATTAGAATATATAGTATCATAGTATTAGAGTATATAGTATCATAGTATTAGAATATATAGTATCATAGTATTAGAATATATAGTATCATAGTATTAGAATATATAGTATCATAGTATTAGAATATATAGTATCATACTATTAGAATATATAGTATCATAGTATTAGAGTATATAGTATCATAGTATTAGAATATATAGTATCATAGTATTAGAATATATAGTATCATAGTATTAGAATATATAGTATCATAGTATTAGAATATATAGTATCATACTATTAGAATATATAGTATCATAGTATTAGAGTATATAGTATCATAGTATTAGAATATATAGTATCATAGTATTAGAATATATAGTATCATAGTATTAGAGTATATAGTATCATAGTATTAGAATATATAGTATCATAGTATTAGAATATATAGTATCATAGTATTAGAATATATAGTATCATAGTATTAGAATATATAGTATCATAGTATTAGAATATATAGTATCATAGTATTAGAATATATAGTATCATAGTATTAGAATATATAGTATCATACTATTAGAATATATAGTATCATAGTATTAGAGTATATAGTATCATAGTATTAGAATATATAGTATCATAGTATTAGAATATATAGTATCATAGTATTAGAGTATATAGTATCATAGTATTAGAATATATAGTATCATAGTATTAGAATATATAGTATCATAGTATTAGAATATATAGTATCATAGTATTAGAATATATAGTATCATACTATTAGAATATATAGTATCATAGTATTAGAGTATATAGTATCATAGTATTAGAATATATAGTATCATAGTATTAGAATATATAGTATCATAGTATTAGAGTATATAGTATCATAGTATTAGAATATATAGTATCATAGTATTAGAATATATAGTATCATAGTATTAGAGTATATAGTATCATAGTATTAGAATATATAGTATCATAGTATTAGAATATATAGTATCATACTATTAGAATATATAGTATCATAGTATTAGAGTATATAGTATCATAGTATTAGAATATATAGTATCATAGTATTAGAATATATAGTATCATAGTATTAGAATATATAGTATCATAGTATTAGAATATATAGTATCATACTATTAGAATATATAGTATCATAGTATTAGAGTATATAGTATCATAGTATTAGAATATATAGTATCATAGTATTAGAATATATAGTATCATAGTATTAGAGTATATAGTATCATAGTATTAGAATATATAGTATCATAGTATTAGAATATATAGTATCATAGTATTAGAATATATAGTATCATAGTATTAGAGTATATAGTATCATAGTATTAGAATATATAGTATCATAGTATTAGAATATATAGTATCATAGTATTAGAATATATAGTATCATAGTATTAGAATATATAGTATCATAGTATTAGAATATATAGTATCATAGTATTAGAATATAGAGTATCATAGTATTAGAGTATATAGAGTATCATAGTATTAGAATATATAGTATCATAGTATTAGAATATATAGTATCATAGTATTAGAGTATATAGTATCATAGTATTAGAATATATAGTATCATAGTATTAGAATATATAGTATCATAGTATTAGAATATATAGTATCATAGTATTAGAGTATATAGTATCATAGTAATAGAATATATAGTATCATAGTATTAGAGTATATAGTATCATAGTATTAGAGTATATAGTATCATAGTATTAGAGTATAGAGTATCATAGTATTAGAATATATAGTATCATAGTATTAGAATATATAGTATCATAGTATTAGAATATAGAGTATCATAGTATTAGAATATATAGTATCATAGTATTAGAATATAGAGTATCATAGTATTAGAATATATAGTATCATAGTATTAGAATATATAGTATCATAGTATTAGAGTATATAGTATCATAGTATTAGAGTATATAGTATCATAGTATTAGAGTATATAGTATCATAGTATTAGAATATAGAGTATCATAGTATTAGAGTATATAGTACCATAGTATTAGAATATATAGTATCATAGTATTAGAATATATAGTATCATAGTATTAGAGTATATAGTATCATAGTATTAGAATATATAGTATCACAGTATTAGAATATATAGTATCATAGTATTAGAATATATAGTATCATAGTATTAGAATATATAGAGTATCATAGTATTAGAATATATAGAGTATCATAGTATTAGAATATATAGTATCATAGTATTAGAGTATATAGTATCATAGTATTAGAGTATATAGTATCATAGTATTAGAATATAGAGTATCATAGTATTAGAATATATAGTATCATAGTATTAGAATATATAGTATCATAGTGTTAGAGTATATAGTATCATAGTATTAGAATATATAGTATCATAGTATTAGAATATATAGTATCATAGTATTAGAATATATAGTATCATAGTATTAGAATATATAGTATCATACTATTAGAATATATAGTATCATAGTATTAGAGTATATAGTATCATAGTATTAGAATATATAGTATCATAGTATTAGAATATATAGTATCATAGTATTAGAGTATATAGTATCATAGTATTAGAATATATAGTATCATAGTATTAGAATATTTAGTATCATAGTATTAGAATATATAGTATCATAGTATTAGAGTATATAGTATCATAGTATTAGAATATATAGTATCATAGTATTAGAATATATAGTATCATAGTATTAGAATATATAGTATCATAGTATTAGAATATATAGTATCATACTATTAGAATATATAGTATCATAGTATTAGAGTATATAGTATCATAGTATTAGAATATATAGTATCATAGTATTAGAGTATATAGTATCATAGTATTAGAGTATATAGTATCATAGTATTAGAGTATATAGTATCATAGTATTAGAATATATAGTATCATAGTATTAGAGTATATAGTATCATAGTATTAGAATATATAGTACCATAGTATTAGTATATATAGTATCATAGTATTAGAATATATAGTATCATAGTATTAGAATATATAGTATCATAGTATTAGAATATATAGTATCATACTATTAGAATATATAGTATCATAGTATTAGAGTATATAGTATCATAGTATTAGAATATATAGTATCATAGTATTAGAATATATAGTATCATAGTATTAGAGTATATAGTATCATAGTATTAGAATATATAGTATCATAGTATTAGAATATATAGTATCATAGTATTAGAATATATAGTATCATAGTATTAGAGTATATAGTATCATAGTATTAGAATATATAGTATCATAGTATTAGAATATATAGTATCATAGTATTAGAATATATAGTATCATAGTATTAGAATATATAGTATCATACTATTAGAATATATAGTATCATAGTATTAGAGTATATAGTATCATAGTATTAGAATATATAGTATCATAGTAATAGAGTATATAGTATCATAGTATTAGAGTATATAGTATCATAGTATTAGAGTATATAGTATCATAGTATTAGAATATATAGTATCATAGTATTAGAATATATAGAGTATCATAGTATTAGAATATATAGTATCATAGTATTAGAATATATAGTATCATAGTATTAGAATATATAGTATCATAGTATTAGAATATATAGTATCATAGTATTAGAATATATAGTATCATAGTATTAGAATATATAGTATCATACTATTATAATATATAGTATCATAGTATTAGAGTATATAGTATCATAGTATTAGAATATATAGTATCATAGTATTAGAGTATATAGTATCATAGTATTAGAGTATATAGTATCATAGTATTAGAGTATATAGTATCATAGTATTAGAATATATAGTATCATAGTATTAGAGTATATAGTATCATAGTATTAGAATATATAGTACCATAGTATTAGTATATATAGTATCATAGTATTAGAATATATAGTATCATAGTATTAGAATATATAGTATCATAGTATTAGAATATATAGTATCATAGTATTAGAATATATAGTATCATAGTATTAGAGTATATAGTATCATAGTATTAGAATATATAGTATCATAGTATTAGAATATATAGTATCATAGTATTAGAATATATAGTATCATAGTATTAGAATATATAGTATCATACTATTAGAATATATAGTATCATAGTATTAGAGTATATAGTATCATAGTATTAGAATATATAGTATCATAGTATTAGAGTATATAGTATCATAGTATTAGAGTATATAGTATCATAGTATTAGAGTATATAGTATCATAGTATTAGAATATATAGTATCATAGTATTAGAATATATAGAGTATCATAGTATTAGAATATATAGTATCATAGTATTAGAATATATAGTATCATAGTATTAGAATATATAGTATCATAGTATTAGAATATATAGTATCATAGTATTAGAATATATAGTATCATAGTATTAGAATATATAGTATCATACTATTAGAATATATAGTATCATAGTATTAGAGTATATAGTATCATAGTATTAGAATATATAGTATCATAGTATTAGAGTATATAGTATCATAGTATTAGAGTATATAGTATCATAGTATTAGAGTATATAGTATCATAGTATTAGAATATATAGTATCATAGTATTAGAGTATATAGTATCATAGTATTAGAATATATAGTACCATAGTATTAGTATATATAGTATCATAGTATTAGAATATATAGTATCATAGTATTAGAATATATAGTATCATAGTATTAGAATATATAGAGTATCATAGTATTAGAATATAGAGTATCATAGTATTAGAATATATAGTATCATAGTATTAGAATATATAGAGTATCATAGTATTAGAATATATAGAGTATCATAGTATTAGAATATATAGTATCATAGTATTAGAATATATAGTATCATAGTATTAGAGTATATAGTATCATAGTATTAGAGTATATAGTATCATAGTATTAGAGTATATATTATCATGGTATTAGAGTATATAGTATCATAGTATTAGAGTATATAGTATCATAGTATTAGAGTATAGAGTATCATAGTATTAGAGTATAGAGTATCATAGTATTAGAATATATAGTATCATAGTATTAGAGTATATAGTATAATAGTATTAGAGTATATAGTATCATAGTATTAGAATATATAGTATCATAGTATTAGAATATATAGTATCATAGTATTAGAATATATGGTATCATAGTATTACAATATATAGTATCAAAGTATTCGAATATATAGTATCATAGTATTAGAGTATATAGTATCATAGTATTAGAATATATAGTATCATAGTATTAGAATATATAGTATCATAGTATTAGAATATATAGTATCATAGTATTAGAGTATATAGTATCATAGTATTAGAGTATATAGTATCATAGTATTAGAATATATAGTATCATAGTATTAGAGTATATAGTATCATAGTATTAGAATATATAGTATCATAGTATTAGAATATAGAGTATCATAGTATTAGAATATATAGTATCATAGTACTAGAATATAGAGTATCATAGTATTAGAATATATAGTATCATAGTATTAGAGTATATAGTATCATAGTATTAGAATATATAGTATCATAGTATTAGAGTATATAGTATCATAGTAATAGAGTATATAGTATCATAGTATTAGAATATATAGTATCATAGTATTAGAGTATATAGTATCATAGTATTAGAATATAGAGTATCATAGTATTAGAGTATATAGTATCATAGCATTAGAGTATATAGGGTCATAGTATTAGAGTATAGAGTATCATAGTATTAGAGTATATAGTATCATAGTATTAGAATATATAGTATCATAGTATTAGAATATATAGTATCATAGTATTAGAATATATAGTATCATAGTATTAGAATATATAGTATCATAGTATTAGAATATATAGTATCATAGTATTAGAATATAGAGTATCATAGTATTAGAGTATATAGTATCATAGTATTAGAATATATAGTATCATAGTATTAGAATATATAGTATCATAGTATTAGAGTATATAGTATCATAGTATTAGAATATATAGTATCATAGTATTAGAATATATAGTATCATAGTATTAGAGTATATAGTATCATAGTATTAGAGTATATAGTATCATAGTATTAGAATATATAGTATCATAGTATTAGAGTATATAGTATCATAGTATTAGAGTATATAGTATCATAGTATTAGAGTATAGAGTTTCATAGTATTAGAATATATAGTATCATAGTATTAGAATATATAGTATCATAGTATTAGAGTATATAGTATCATAGTATTAGAATATAGAGTATCATAGTATTAGAATATATAGTATCATAGTATTAGAATATATAGTATCATAATATTAGAATATATAGTATCATAGTATTAGAATATAGAGTATCATAGTATTAGAATAATTATATAGTATCATAGTATTAGAGTATATAGTATCATAGTATTAGAATATATAGTATCATAGTATTAGGGTATATAGTATCATAGTATTAGAATATATAGTATCATAGTATTAGAATATATAGTATCATAGTATTAGAGTATATAGTATCATAGTATTAGAATATATAGTATCATAGTATTAGAATATAGAGTATCATAGTATTAGAATAATTATATAGTATCATAGTATTAGAATATATAGTATCATAGTATTAGAATATAGAGTATCATAGTATTAGAATATATAGTATCATAGTATTAGAATATATAGTATCATAGTATTAGAATATATAGTATCATAGTATTAGTATATATAGTATCATAGTATTAGAATATATAGTATCATAGTATTAGAATATATAGTATCATAGTATTAGAGTATAGAGTATCATAGTATCAGAATATATAGTATCTTAGTATTAGAGTATATAGTATCATAGTATTAGAGTATATAGCACCATAGTATTAGAATATATAGTATCATAGTATTAGAATATAGAGTATCATAGTATTAGAATATATAGTATTATAGTATTAGAGTATATAGTATCATAGTATTAGAATATATAGTATCATAGTATTAGAATATATAGTATCATAGTATTAGAATATATAGTATCATAGTATTAGAGTATAGAGTATCATAGTATCAGAATATATAGTATCTTAGTATCAGAGTATATAGTATCATAGTATTAGAGTATATAGTACCATAGTATTAGAATATATAGTATCATAGTATTAGAATATAGAGTATCATAGTATTAGAATATATAGTATTATAGTATTAGAGTATATAGTATCATAGTATTAGAATATATAGTATCATAGTATTAGAATATATAGTATCATAGTATTAGAATGTAGAGTATCATAGTATTAGAGTATAGAGTATCATAGTATTAGAATAATTATATAGTATCATAGTATTAGAATATATAGTATCATAGTATTAGTATATATAGTATCATAGTATTAGAATATATAGTATCATAGTATTAGACTATATAGTATCATAGTATTAGAGTATAGAGTATCATAGTATCAGAATATATAGTATCTTAGTATTAGAGTATATAGTATCATAGTATTAGAGTATATAGTATTATAGTATTAGAATATATAGTACCATAGTATTAGAATATATAGTATCATAGTATTAGAATATAGAGTATCATAGTATTAGAATATATAGTATCATAGTATTAGAATATAGAGTATCATAGTATTAGAATATAGAGTATCATAGTATTAGAATAATTATATAGTATCATAGTATTAGAGTATATAGTATCATAGTATTAGAATATATAGTATCATAGTATTAGAGTATATAGTATCATAGTATTAGAATATATAGTACCATAGTATTAGAATATATAGTATCATAGTATTAGAGTGTATAGTATCATAGTATTAGAATATATAGTATCATAGTATTAGAGTATATAGTATCATAGTATTAGAGTATATAGTATCATAGTATTAGAATATATAGTATCATAGTATTACAATATAGAGTATCATAGTATTAGAATATATAGTATCATAGTATTAGAATATATAGTATCATAGTATTAAAATATATAGTATCATAGTATTAGAGTATATAGTATCATAGTATTAGAATATATAGTATCATAGTATTAGAATATATAGTATCATAGTATTAGAATATATAGTATCATAGTATTAGAAT
Organism: Bugula neritina; assembly: GCA_964035545.1. Classification (NCBI taxonomy): domain Eukaryota; kingdom Metazoa; phylum Bryozoa; class Gymnolaemata; order Cheilostomatida; family Bugulidae; genus Bugula; species Bugula neritina. Next base: position 13,208 of record CAXIUT010000134.1, read on the forward strand.
ATATAGTATCATACTATTAGAATATATAGTATCATAGTATTAGAGTATATAGTATTATAGTATTAGAATATATAGTATCATAGTATTAGAATATATAGTATCATAGTATTAGAATATATAGTATCATAGTATTAGAATATATAGTATCATACTATTAGAATATATAGTATCATAGTATTGGAGTATATAGTATCATAGTATTAGAATATATAGTATCATAGTATTAGAATATATAGTATCATAGTATTAGTATATATAGTATCATACTATTAGAATATATAGTATCATAGTATTAGAGTATATAGTATCATAGTATTAGAATATATAGTATCATAGTATTAAAATATATAGTATCATAGTATTAGAATATATAGTATCATAGTATTAGAATATATAGTATCATACTATTAGAATATATAGTATCGTAGTATTAGAGTATATAGTATCATAGTATTAGAATATATAGTATCATAGTATTAGAATATATAGTATCATAGTATTAGTATATATAGTATCATAGTATTAGAATATAGAGTATCATAGTATTAGAATATATAGTATCATAGTATTAGAATATATAGTATCATAGTATTAGAATATATAGTATCATAGTATTAGAATATATAGTATCATACTATTAGAATATATAGTATCATAGTATTAGAGTATATAGTATCATAGTATTAGAATATATAGTATCATAGTATTAGAATATATAGTATCATAGTATTAGAATATATAGTATCATAGTATTAGAGTATATAGTATCATAGTATTAGAATATATAGTATCATAGTATTAGAATATATAGTATCATTGTATTAGAATATATAGTATCATAGTATTAGAATATATAGTATCATACTATTAGAATATATAGTATCATAGTATTAGAGTATATAGTATCATAGTATTAGAATATATAGTATCATAGTATTAGAATATATAGTATCATAGTATTAGAATATATAGTATCATAGTATTAGGATATATAGTATCATACTATTAGAATATATAGTATCATAGTATTAGAGTATATAGTATCATAGTATTAGAATATATAGTATCATAGTATTAGAGTATATAGTATCATAGTATTAGAATATATAGTATCATAGTATTAGAATATATAGTATCATAGTATTAGAGTATATAGTATCATAGTATTAGAATATATAGTACCATAGTATTAGAATATATAGTATCATAGTATTAGAATATATAGTATCATAGTATTAGAATATATAGTATCATAGTATTAGAGTATATAGTATCATAGTATTAGAATATATAGTATCATAGTATTAGAATATATAGTATCATAGTATTAGAATATATAGTATCATAGTATTAGAATATATAGTATCATAGTATTAGAATATAGAGTATCATAGTATTAGAGTATATAGTATCATAGTATTAGAGTATATAGTATCATAGTATTAGAATATATAGTATCATAGTATTAGAATATATAGTATCATAGTATTAGAATATATAGTATCATAGTATTAGAGTATATAGTATCATAGTATTAGAGTATATAGTATCATAGTAATAGAGTATATAGTATCATAGTATTAGAATATATAGTATCATAGTATTAGAGTATATAGTATCATAGTATTAGAATATAGAGTATCATAGTATTAGAGTATATAGTATCATAGCATTAGAGTATATAGGGTCATAGTATTAGGGTATAGAGTATCATAGTATTAGAGTATATAGTATCATAGTATTAGAATATATAGTATCATAGTATTAGAATATATAGTATCATAGTATTAGAATATATAGTATCATAGTATTAGAATATATAGTATCATAGTATTAGAATATATAGTATCATAGTATTAGAATATAGAGTATCATAGTATTAGAGTATATAGTATCATAGTATTAGAATATATAGTATCATAGTATTAGAATATATAGTATCATAGTATTAGAGTATATAGTATCATAGTATTAGAATATATAGTATCATAGTATTAGAATATATAGTATCATAGTATTAGAGTATATAGTATCATAGTATTAGAGTATATAGTATCATAGTATTAGAATATATAGTATCATAGTATTAGAGTATATAGTATCATAGTATTAGAGTATATAGTATCATAGTATTAGAGTATAGAGTTTCATAGTATCAGAATATATAGTATCATAGTATTAGAATATATAGTATCATAGTATTAGAGTATATAGTATCATAGTATTAGAATATAGAGTATCATAGTATTAGAATATATAGTATCATAGTATTAGAATATATAGTATCATAATATTAGAATATATAGTATCATAGTATTAGAATATAGAGTATCATAGTATTAGAATAATTATATAGTATCATAGTATTAGAGTATATAGTATCATAGTATTAGAATATATAGTATCATAGTATTAGGGTATATAGTATCATAGTATTAGAATATATAGTATCATAGTATTAGAATATATAGTATCATAGTATTAGAGTATATAGTATCATAGTATTAGAATATATAGTATCATAGTATTAGAATATAGAGTATCATAGTATTAGAATAATTATATAGTATCATAGTATTAGAATATATAGTATCAAAGTATTAGAATATAGAGTATCATAGTATTAGAATATATAGTATCATAGTATTAGAATATATAGTATCATAGTATTAGAATATATAGTATCATAGTATTAGTATATATAGTATCATAGTATTAGAATATATAGTATCATAGTATTAGAATATATAGTATCATAGTATTAGAGTATAGAGTATCATAGTATCAGAATATATAGTATCTTAGTATTAGAGTATATAGTATCATAGTATTAGAGTATATAGCACCATAGTATTAGAATATATAGTATCATAGTATTAGAATATAGAGTATCATAGTATTAGAATATATAGTATCATAGTATTAGAATATATAGTATCATAGTATTAGAGTATAGAGTATCATAGTATCAGAATATATAGTATCTTAGTATTAGAGTATATAGTATCATAGTATTAGAGTATATAGCACCATAGTATTAGAATATATAGTATCATAGTATTAGAATATAGAGTATCATAGTATTAGAATATATAGTATTATAGTATTAGAGTATAGAGTATCATAGTATTAGAGTATATAGTATCATAGTATTAGAGTATATAGTATCATAGTATTAGAGTATAGAGTTTCATAGTATCAGAATATATAGTATCATAGTATTAGAATATATAGTATCATAGTATTAGAGTATATAGTATCATAGTATTAGAATATAGAGTATCATAGTATTAGAATATATAGTATCATAGTATTAGAATATATAGTATCATAATATTAGAATATATAGTATCATAGTATTAGAATATAGAGTATCATAGTATTAGAATAATTATATAGTATCATAGTATTAGAGTATATAGTATCATAGTATTAGAGTATATAGTATCATAGTATTAGAGTATATAGTATCATAGTATTAGAGTATATAGTATCATAGTATTAGAATATATAGTATCATAGTATTAGAATATATAGTATCATAGTATTAGAATATATAGTATCATAGTATTAGAATATATAGTATCATAGTATTAGAATACATAGTATCATAGTATTAGAGTATAGAGTATCATAGTATCAGAATATATAGTATCTTAGTATTAGAGTATATAGTATCATAGTATTAGAGTATATAGTACCATAGTATTAGAATATATAGTATCATAGTATTAGAATATAGAGTATCATAGTATTAGAATATATAGTATTATAGTATTAGAGTATATAGTATCATAGTATTAGAATATATAGTATCATAGTATTAGAATATATAGTATCATAGTATTAGAATATAGAGTATCATAGTATTAGAGTATAGAGTATCATAGTATTAGAATAATTATATAGTATCATAGTATTAGAATATATAGTATCATAGTATTAGTATATATAGTATCATAGTATTAGAATATATAGTATCATAGTATTAGAATATATAGTATCATAGTATTAGAGTATAGAGTATCATAGTATCAGAATATATAGTATCTTAGTATTAGAGTATATAGTATCATAGTATTAGAGTATATAGTATTATAGTATTAGAATATATAGTACCATAGTATTAGAATATATAGTATCATAGTATTAGAATATAGAGTATCATAGTATTAGAATATATAGTATCATAGTATTAGAATATAGAGTATCATAGTATTAGAATATAGAGTATCATAGTATTAGAATAATTATATAGTATCATAGTATTAGAGTATATAGTATCATAGTATTAGAATATATAGTATCATAGTATTAGAGTATATAGTATCATAGTATTAGAATATATAGTACCATAGTATTAGAATATATAGTGTCATAGTATTAGAGTATATAGTATCATAGTATTAGAATATATAGTATCATAGTATTAGAGTATATAGTATCATAGTATTAGAGTATATAGTATCATAGTATTAGAATATATAGTATCATAGTATTACAATATAGAGTATCATAGTATTAGAATATATAGTATCATAGTATTAGAATATATAGTATCATAGTATTAGAATATATAGTATCATAGTATTAGAGTATATAGTATCATAGTATTAGAATATATAGTATCATAGTATTAGAATATATAGTATCATAGTATTAGAATATATAGTATCATAGTATTAGAATATATAGTATCATACTATTAGAATATATAGTATCATAGTATTAGAGTATATAGTATCATAGTATTAGAATATATAGTATCATAGTATTAGAATATATAGTATCATAGTATTAGAATATATAGTATCATAGTATTAGAATATATAGTATCATACTATTAGAATATATAGTATCATAGTATTAGAGTATATAGTATCATAGTATTAGAATATATAGTATCATAGTATTAGAATATATAGTATCATAGTATTAGTATATGTAGTATCATACTATTAGAATATATAGTATCATAGTATTAGAGTATATAGTATCATAGTATTAGAATATATAGTATCATAGTATTAAAATATATAGTATCATAGTATTAGAATATATAGTATCATAGTATTAGAATATATAGTATCATACTATTAGAATATATAGTATCATAGTATTAGAGTATATAGTATCATAGTATTAGAATATATAGTATCATAGTATTAGAATATATAGTATCATAGTATTAGTATATATAGTATCATAGTATTAGAATATAGAGTATCATAGTATTAGAATATATAGTATCATAGTATTAGAATATATAGTATCATAGTATTAGAATATATAGTATCATAGTATTAGAATATATAGTATCATACTATTAGAATATATAGTATCATAGTATTAGAGTATATAGTATCATAGTATTAGAATATATAGTCATAGTATTAGAATATATAGTATCATAGTATTAGAATATATAGTATCATAGTATTAGAGTATATAGTATCATAGTATTAGAATATATAGTATCATAGTATTAGAATATATAGCATCATTGTATTAGAATATATAGTATCATAGTATTAGAATATATAGTATCATACTATTAGAATATATAGTATCATAGTATTAGAGTATATAGTATCATAGTATTAGAATATATAGTATCATAGTATTAGAATATATAGTATCATAGTATTAGAATATATAGTATCATAGTATTAGGATATATAGTATCATACTATTAGAATATATAGTATCATAGTATTAGAGTATATAGTATCATAGTATTAGAATATATAGTATCATAGTATTAGAGTATATAGTATCATAGTATTAGAATATATAGTATCATAGTATTAGAATATATAGTATCATAGTATTAGAGTATATAGTATCATAGTATTAGAATATATAGTACCATAGTATTAGAATATATAGTATCATAGTATTAGAATATATAGTATCATAGTATTAGAATATATAGTATCATAGTATTAGAGTATATAGTATCATAGTATTAGAATATATAGTATCATAGTATTAGAATATATAGTATCATAGTATTAGAATATATAGTATCATAGTATTAGAATATATAGTATCATAGTATTAGAATATAGAGTATCATAGTATTAGAGTATATAGTATCATAGTATTAGAGTATATAGTATCATAGTATTAGAATATATAGTATCATAGTATTAGAATATATAGTATCATAGTATTAGAATATATAGTATCATAGTATTAGAGTATATAGTATCATAGTATTAGAATATATAGTATCATAGTATTAGAATATATAGTATCATAGTATTAGAATATATAGTATCATAGTATTAGAATATATAGTATCATACTATTAGAATATATAGTATCATAGTATTAGAGTATATAGTATCATAGTATTAGATTATATAGTATCATAGTATTAGAATATATAGTATCATAGTATTAGAATATATAGTATCATAGTATTAGAATATATAGTATCATACTATTAGAATATATAGTATCATAGTATTAGAGTATATAGTATCATAGTATTAGAAGATATAGTATCATAGTATTAGAGTATATAGTATCATAGTATTAGAATATATAGTATCATAGTATTAGAATATATAGTATCATAGTATTAGAATATATAGTATCATAGTATTAGAATATATAGTATCATACTATTAGAATATATAGTATCATAGTATTAGAGTATATAGTATCATAGTATTAGAATATATAGTATCATAGTATTAGAATATATAGTATCATAGTATTAGAATATATAGTATCATAGTATTAGAATATATAGTATCATACTATTAGAATATATAGTATCATAGTATTAGAGTATATAGTATCATAGTATTAGAATATATAGTATCATAGTATTAGAATATATAGTATCATAGTATTAGAGTATATAGTATCATAGTATTAGAATATATAGTATCATAGTATTAGAATATATAGTATCATAGTATTAGAATATATAGTATCATAGTATTAGAGTATATAGTATCATAGTATTAGAATATATAGTATCATAGTATTAGAATATATAGTATCATAGTATTAGAATATATAGTATCATAGTATTAGAATATATAGTATCATAGTATTAGAATATATAGTATCATACTATTAGAATATATAGTATCATAGTATTAGAGTATATAGTATCATAGTATTAGAATATATAGTATCATAGTATTAGAGTATATAGTATCATAGTATTAGAATATATAGTATCATAGTATTAGAATATATAGTATCATAGTATTAGAATATATAGTATCATAGTATTAGAATATATAGTATCATACTATTAGAATATATAGTATCATAGTATTAGAGTATATAGTATCATAGTATTAGAATATATAGTATCATAGTATTAGAATATATAGTATCATAGTATTAGAGTATATAGTATCATAGTATTAGAATATATAGTATCATAGTATTAGAATATATAGTATCATAGTATTAGAGTATATAGTATCATAGTATTAGAATATATAGTATCATAGTATTAGAATATATAGTATCATACTATTAGAATATATAGTATCATAGTATTAGAGTATATAGTATCATAGTATTAGAATATATAGTATCATAGTATTAGAATATATAGTATCATAGTATTAGAATATATAGTATCATAGTATTAGAATATATAGTATCATACTATTAGAATATATAGTATCATAGTATTAGAGTATATAGTATCATAGTATTAGAATATATAGTATCATAGTATTAGAATATATAGTATCATAGTATTAGAGTATATAGTATCATAGTATTAGAATATATAGTATCATAGTATTAGAATATATAGTATCATAGTATTAGAATATATAGTATCATAGTATTAGAGTAAATAGTATCATAGTATTAGAATATATAGTATCATAGTATTAGAATATATAGTATCATAGTATTAGAATATATAGTATCATAGTATTAGAATATATAGTATCATAGTATTAGAATATAGAGTATCATAGTATTAGAGTATATAGAGTATCATAGTATTAGAGTGTATAGAGTATCATAGTATTAGAATATATAGTATCATAGTATTAGAATATTTAGTATCATAGTATTAGAGTATATAGTATCATAGTATTAGAATACATAGTATCATAGTATTAGAATATATAGTATCATAGTATTAGAATATAGAGTATCATAGTATTAGAATATATAGTATCATAGTATTAGAATATATAGTATCATAATATTAGAATATATAGTATCATAGTATTAGAATATAGAGTATCATAGTATTAGAATAATTATATAGTATCATAGTATTAGAGTATATAGTATCATAGTATCAGAATATATAGTATCATAGTATTAGGGTATATAGTATCATAGTATTAGAATATATAGTATCATAGTATTAGAATATATAGTATCATAGTATTAGAGTATATAGTATCATAGTATTAGAATATATAGTATCATAGTATTAGAATATAGAGTATCATAGTATTAGAATAATTATATAGTATCATAGTATTAGAATATATAGTATCATAGTATTAGAATATAGAGTATCATAGTATTAGAATATATAGTATCATAGTATTAGAATATATAGTATCATAGTATTAGAATATATAGTATCATAGTATTAGTATATATAGTATCATAGTATTAGAATATATAGTATCATAGTATTAGAATATATAGTATCATAGTATTAGAGTATAGAGCATCATAGTATCAGAATATATAGTATCTTAGTATTAGAGTATATAGTATCATAGTATTAGAGTATATAGCACCATAGTATTAGAATATATAGTATCATAGTATTAGAATATAGAGTATCATAGTATTAGAATATATAGTATTATAGTATTAGAGTATATAGTATCATAGTATTAGAATATATAGTATCATAGTATTAGAATATATAGTATCATAGTATTAGAATATATAGTATCATAGTATTAGAGTATAGAGTATCATAGTATCAGAATATATAGTATCTTAGTATTAGAATATATAGTATCATAGTATTAGAGTATATAGTACCATAGTATTAGAATATATAGTATCATAGTATTAGAATATAGAGTATCATAGTATTAGAATATATAGTATTATAGTATTAGAGTATATAGTATCATAGTATTAGAATATATAGTATCATAGTATTAGAATATATAGTATCATAGTATTAGAATATAGAGTATCATAGTATTAGAGTACAGAGTATCATAGTATTAGAATAATTATATAGTATCATAGTATTAGAATATATAGTATCATAGTATTAGAGTATATAGTATCATAGTATTAGAATATATAGTATCATAGTATTAGAATATATAGTATCATACTATTAGAATATATAGTATCATAGTATTAGAGTATATAGTATTATAGTATTAGAATATATAGTATCATAGTATTAGAATATATAGTATCATAGTATTAGAATATATAGTATCATAGTATTAGAATATATAGTATCATACTATTAGAATATATAGTATCATAGTATTAGAGTATATAGTATCATAGTATTAGAATATATAGTATCATAGTATTAGAATATATAGTATCATAGTATTAGAATATATAGTATCATACTATTAGAATATATAGTATCATAGTATTAGAGTATATAGTATCATAGTATTAGAATATATAGTATCATAGTATTAGAATATATAGTATCATAGTATTAGAGTATATAGTATCATAGTATTAGAATATATAGTATCATAGTATTAGAATATATAGTATCATAGTATTAGAATATATAGTATCATAGTATTAGAGTATATAGTATCATAGTATTAGAATATATAGTATCATAGTATTAGAATATATAGTATCATAGTATTAGAATATATAGTATCATAGTATTAGAATATATAGTATCATAGTATTAGAATATATAGTATCATAGTATTAGAATATAGAGTATCATAGTATTAGAGTATATAGAGTATCATAGTATTAGAATATATAGTATCATAGTATTAGAATATATAGTATCATAGTATTAGAGTATATAGTATCATAGTATTAGAATATATAGTATCATAGTATTAGAATATATAGTATCATAGTATTAGAATATATAGTATCATAGTATTAGAGTATATAGTATCATAGTAATAGAATATATAGTATCATAGTATTAGAGTATATAGTATCATAGTATTAGAGTATATAGTATCATAGTATTAGAGTATAGAGTATCATAGTATTAGAATATATAGTATCATAGTATTAGAATATATAGTATCATAGTATTAGAATATAGAGTATCATAGTATTAGAATATATAGTATCATAGTATTAGAATATAGAGTATCATAGTATTAGAATATATAGTATCATAGTATTAGAATATATAGTATCATAGTATTAGAGTATATAGTATCATAGTATTAGAGTATATAGTATCATAGTATTAGAGTATATAGTATCATAGTATTAGAATATAGAGTATCATAGTATTAGAGTATATAGTACCATAGTATTAGAATATATAGTATCATAGTATTAGAATATATAGTATCATAGTATTAGAGTATATAGTATCATAGTATTAGAATATATAGTATCACAGTATTAGAATATATAGTATCATAGTATTAGAATATATAGAGTATCATAGTATTAGAATATATAGTATCATAGTATTAGAGTATATAGTATCATAGTATTAGAGTATATAGTATCATAGTATTAGAATATAGAGTATCATAGTATTAGAATATATAGTATCATAGTATTAGAATATATAGTATCATAGTGTTAGAGTATATAGTATCATAGTATTAGAATATATAGTATCATAGTATTAGAATATATAGTATCATAGTATTAGAATATATAGTATCATAGTATTAGAATATATAGTATCATACTATTAGAATATATAGTATCATAGTATTAGAGTATATAGTATCATAGTATTAGAATATATAGTATCATAGTATTAGAATATATAGTATCATAGTATTAGAGTATATAGTATCATAGTATTAGAATATATAGTATCATAGTATTAGAATATTTAGTATCATAGTATTAGAATATATAGTATCATAGTATTAGAGTATATAGTATCATAGTATTAGAATATATAGTATCATAGTATTAGAATATATAGTATCATAGTATTAGAATATATAGTATCATAGTATTAGAATATATAGTATCATACTATTAGAATATATAGTATCATAGTATTAGAGTATATAGTATCATAGTATTAGAATATATAGTATCATAGTATTAGAGTATATAGTATCATAGTATTAGAGTATATAGTATCATAGTATTAGAGTATATAGTATCATAGTATTAGAATATATAGTATCATAGTATTAGAGTATATAGTATCATAGTATTAGAATATATAGTACCATAGTATTAGTATATATAGTATCATAGTATTAGAATATATAGTATCATAGTATTAGAATATATAGTATCATAGTATTAGAATATATAGTATCATACTATTAGAATATATAGTATCATAGTATTAGAGTATATAGTATCATAGTATTAGAATATATAGTATCATAGTATTAGAATATATAGTATCATAGTATTAGAGTATATAGTATCATAGTATTAGAATATATAGTATCATAGTATTAGAATATATAGTATCATAGTATTAGAATATATAGTATCATAGTATTAGAGTATATAGTATCATAGTATTAGAATATATAGTATCATAGTATTAGAATATATTGTATCATAGTATTAGAATATATAGTATCATAGTATTAGGATATATAGTATCATACTATTAGAATATATAGTATCATAGTATTAGAGTATATAGTATCATAGTATTAGAATATATAGTATCATAGTATTAGAGTATATAGTATCATAGTATTAGAGTATATAGTATCATAGTATTAGAGTATATAGTATCATAGTATTAGAATATATAGTATCATAGTATTAGAATATATAGAGTATCATAGTATTAGAATATATAGTATCATAGTATTAGAATATATAGTATCATAGTATTAGAATATATAGTATCATAGTATTAGAATATATAGTATCATAGTATTAGAATATATAGTATCATAGTATTAGAATATATAGTATCATACTATTATAATATATAGTATCATAGTATTAGAGTATATAGTATCATAGTATTAGAATATATAGTATCATAGTATTAGAGTATATAGTATCATAGTATTAGAGTATATAGTATCATAGTATTAGAGTATATAGTATCATAGTATTAGAATATATAGTATCATAGTATTAGAGTATATAGTATCATAGTATTAGAATATATAGTACCATAGTATTAGTATATATAGTATCATAGTATTAGAATATATAGTATCATAGTATTAGAATATATAGTATCATAGTATTAGAATATATAGAGTATCATAGTATTAGAATATAGAGTATCATAGTATTAGAATATATAGTATCATAGTATTAGAATATATAGAGTATCATAGTATTAGAATATATAGAGTATCATAGTATTAGAATATATAGTATCATAGTATTAGAATATATAGTATCATAGTATTAGAGTATATAGTATCATAGTATTAGAGTATATAGTATCATAGTATTAGAGTATATATTATCATGGTATTAGAGTATATAGTATCATAGTATTAGAGTATATAGTATCATAGTATTAGAATATATAGTATCATAGTATTAGAATATATAGTATCATAGTATTAGAGTATATAGTATCATAGTATTAGAATATATAGTATCACAGTATTAGAATATATAGTATCATAGTATTAGAATATATAGTATCATAGTATTAGAATATATAGAGTATCATAGTATTAGAATATGTAGAGTATCATAGTATTAGAATATATAGTATCATAGTATTAGAGTATATAGTATCATAGTATTAGAGTATATAGTATTATAGTATTAGAATATAGAGTATCATAGTATTAGAATATATAGTATCATAGTATTAGAATATATAGTATCATAGTATTAGAGTATATAGTATCATAGTATTAGAATATATAGTATCATAGTATTAGAATATATAGTATCATAGTATTAGAATATATAGTATCATAGTATTAGAATATATAGTATCATACTATTAGAATATATAGTATCATAGTATTAGAGTATATAGTATCATAGTATTAGAATATATAGTATCATAGTATTAGAATATATAGTATCATAGTATTAGAGTATATAGTATCATAGTATTAGAATATATAGTATCATAGTATTAGAATATATAGTATCATAGTATTAGAATATATAGTATCATAGTATTAAAGTATATAGTATCATAGTATTAGAATATATAGTATCATAGTATTAGAATATATAGTATCATAGTATTGGAATATATAGTATCATAGTATTAGAATATATAGTATCATACTATTAGAATATATAGTATCATGGTATTAGAGTATATAGTATCATAGTATTAGAATATATAGTATCATAGTATTAGAGTATATAGTATCATAGTATTAGAGTATATAGTATCATAGTATTAGAGTATATAGTATCATAGTATTAGAATATATAGTATCATAGTATTAGAGTATATAGTATCATAGTATTAGAATATATAGTACCATAGTATTAGTATATATAGTATCATAGTATTAGAATATATAGTATCATAGTATTAGAATATATAGTATCATAGTATTAGAATATATAGTATCATACTATTAGAATATATAGTATCATAGTATTAGAGTATATAGTATCATAGTATTAGAATATATAGTATCATAGTATTAGAATATATAGTATCATAGTATTAGAGTATATAGTATCATAGTATTAAAATATATAGTATCATAGTATTAGAATATATAGTATCATAGTATTAGAATATATAGTATCATAGTATTAGAGTATATAGTATCATAGTATTAGAATATATAGTATCATAGTATTAGAATATATAGTATCATAGTATTAGAATATATAGTATCATAGTATTAGAATATATAGTATCATACTATTAGAATATATAGTATCATAGTATTAGAGTATATAGTATCATAGTATTAGAATATATAGTATCATAGTATTAGAGTATATAGTATCATAGTATTAGAGTATATAGTATCATAGTATTAGAGTATATAGTATCATAGTATTAGAATATATAGTATCATAGTATTAGAATATATAGAGTATCATAGTATTAGAATATATAGTATCATAGTATTAGAATATATAGTATCATAGTATTAGAATATATAGTATCATAGTATTAGAATATATAGTATCATAGTATTAGAATATATAGTATCATAGTATTAGAATATATAGTATCATACTATTAGAATATATAGTATCATAGTATTAGAGTATATAGTATCATAGTATTAGAATATATAGTATCATAGTATTAGAGTATATAGTATCATAGTATTAGAGTATATAGTATCATAGTATTAGAGTATATAGTATCATAGTATTAGAATATATAGTATCATAGTATTAGAGTATATAGTATCATAGTATTAGAATATATAGTACCATAGTATTAGTATATATAGTATCATAGTATTAGAATATATAGTATCATAGTGTTAGAATATATAGTATCATAGTATTAGAATATATAGAGTATCATAGTATTAGAATATAGAGTATCATAGTATTAGAATATATAGTATCATAGTATTAGAATATATAGAGTATCATAGTATTAGAATATATAGAGTATCATAGTATTAGAATATATAGTATCATAGTATTAGAATATATAGTATCATAGTATTAGAGTATATAGTATCATAGTATTAGAGTATATAGTATCATAGTATTAGAGTATATATTATCATGGTATTAGAGTATATAGTATCATAGTATTAGAGTATATAGTATCATAGTATTAGAGTATAGAGTATCATAGTATTAGAGTATAGAGTATCATAGTATTAGAATATATAGTATCATAGTATTAGAGTATATAGTATAATAGTATTAGAGTATATAGTATCATAGTATTAGAATATATAGTATCATAGTATTAGAATATATAGTATCATAGTATTAGAATATATGGTATCATAGTATTACAATATATAGTATCAAAGTATTCGAATATATAGTATCATAGTATTAGAGTATATAGTATCATAGTATTAGAATATATAGTATCATAGTATTAGAATATATAGTATCATAGTATTAGAATATATAGTATCATAGTATTAGAGTATATAGTATCATAGTATTAGAGTATATAGTATCATAGTATTAGAATATATAGTATCATAGTATTAGAGTATATAGTATCATAGTATTAGAATATATAGTATCATAGTATTAGAATATAGAGTATCATAGTATTAGAATATATAGTATCATAGTACTAGAATATAGAGTATCATAGTATTAGAATATATAGTATCATAGTATTAGAGTATATAGTATCATAGTATTAGAATATATAGTATCATAGTATTAGAGTATATAGTATCATAGTAATAGAGTATATAGTATCATAGTATTAGAATATATAGTATCATAGTATTAGAGTATATAGTATCATAGTATTAGAATATAGAGTATCATAGTATTAGAGTATATAGTATCATAGCATTAGAGTATATAGGGTCATAGTATTAGAGTATAGAGTATCATAGTATTAGAGTATATAGTATCATAGTATTAGAATATATAGTATCATAGTATTAGAATATATAGTATCATAGTATTAGAATATATAGTATCATAGTATTAGAATATATAGTATCATAGTATTAGAATATATAGTATCATAGTATTAGAATATAGAGTATCATAGTATTAGAGTATATAGTATCATAGTATTAGAATATATAGTATCATAGTATTAGAATATATAGTATCATAGTATTAGAGTATATAGTATCATAGTATTAGAATATATAGTATCATAGTATTAGAACATATAGTATCATAGTATTAGAGTATATAGTATCATAGTATTAGAGTATATAGTATCATAGTATTAGAATATATAGTATCATAGTATTAGAGTATATAGTATCATAGTATTAGAGTATATAGTATCATAGTATTAGAGTATAGAGTTTCATAGTATTAGAATATATAGTATCATAGTATTAGAATATATAGTATCATAGTATTAGAGTATATAGTATCATAGTATTAGAATATAGAGTATCATAGTATTAGAATATATAGTATCATAGTATTAGAATATATAGTATCATAATATTAGAATATATAGTATCATAGTATTAGAATATAGAGTATCATAGTATTAGAATAATTATATAGTATCATAGTATTAGAATATATAGTATCATAGTATTAGAATATATAGTATCATACTATTATAATATATAGTATCATAGTATTAGAGTATATAGTATCATAGTATTAGAATATATAGTATCATAGTATTAGAGTATATAGTATCATAGTATTAGAGTATATAGTATCATAGTATTAGAGTATATAGTATCATAGTATTAGAATATATAGTATCATAGTATTAGAGTATATAGTATCATAGTATTAGAATATATAGTACCATAGTATTAGTATATATAGTATCATAGTATTAGAATATATAGTATCATAGTATTAGAATATATAGTATCATAGTATTAGAATATATAGAGTATCATAGTATTAGAATATAGAGTATCATAGTATTAGAATATATAGTATCATAGTATTAGAATATATAGAGTATCATAGTATTAGAATATATAGAGTATCATAGTATTAGAATATATAGTATCATAGTATTAGAATATATAGTATCATAGTATTAGAGTATATAGTATCATAGTATTAGAGTATATAGTATCATAGTATTAGAGTATATATTATCATGGTATTAGAGTATATAGTATCATAGTATTAGAGTATATAGTATCATAGTATTAGAATATATAGTATCATAGTATTAGAATATATAGTATCATAGTATTAGAGTATATAGTATCATAGTATTAGAATATATAGTATCACAGTATTAGAATATATAGTATCATAGTATTAGAATATATAGTATCATAGTATTAGAATATATAGAGTATCATAGTATTAGAATATGTAGAGTATCATAGTATTAGAATATATAGTATCATAGTATTAGAGTATATAGTATCATAGTATTAGAGTATATAGTATTATAGTATTAGAATATAGAGTATCATAGTATTAGAATATATAGTATCATAGTATTAGAATATATAGTATCATAGTATTAGAGTATATAGTATCATAGTATTAGAATATATAGTATCATAGTATTAGAATATATAGTATCATAGTATTAGAATATATAGTATCATAGTATTAGAATATATAGTATCATACTATTAGAATATATAGTATCATAGTATTAGAGTATATAGTATCATAGTATTAGAATATATAGTATCATAGTATTAGAATATATAGTATCATAGTATTAGAGTATATAGTATCATAGTATTAGAATATATAGTATCATAGTATTAGAATATATAGTATCATAGTATTAGAATATATAGTATCATAGTATTAAAGTATATAGTATCATAGTATTAGAATATATAGTATCATAGTATTAGAATATATAGTATCATAGTATTAGAATATATAGTATCATAGTATTAGAATATATAGTATCATACTATTAGAATATATAGTATCATGGTATTAGAGTATATAGTATCATAGTATTAGAATATATAGTATCATAGTATTAGAGTATATAGTATCATAGTATTAGAGTATATAGTATCATAGTATTAGAGTATATAGTATCATAGTATTAGAATATATAGTATCATAGTATTAGAGTATATAGTATCATAGTATTAGAATATATAGTACCATAGTATTAGTATATATAGTATCATAGTATTAGAATATATAGTATCATAGTATTAGAATATATAGTATCATAGTATTAGAATATATAGTATCATACTATTAGAATATATAGTATCATAGTATTAGAGTATATAGTATCATAGTATTAGAATATATAGTATCATAGTATTAGAATATATAGTATCATAGTATTAGAGTATATAGTATCATAGTATTAAAATATATAGTATCATAGTATTAGAATATATAGTATCATAGTATTAGAATATATAGTATCATAGTATTAGAGTATATAGTATCATAGTATTAGAATATATAGTATCATAGTATTAGAATATATAGTATCATAGTATTAGAATATATAGTATCATAGTATTAGAATATATAGTATCATACTATTAGAATATATAGTATCATAGTATTAGAGTATATAGTATCATAGTATTAGAATATATAGTATCATAGTATTAGAGTATATAGTATCATAGTATTAGAGTATATAGTATCATAGTATTAGAGTATATAGTATCATAGTATTAGAATATATAGTATCATAGTATTAGAATATATAGAGTATCATAGTATTAGAATATATAGTATCATAGTATTAGAATATATAGTATCATAGTATTAGAATATATAGTATCATAGTATTAGAATATATAGTATCATAGTATTAGAATATATAGTATCATAGTATTAGAATATATAGTATCATACTATTAGAATATATAGTATCATAGTATTAGAGTATATAGTATCATAGTATTAGAATATATAGTATCATAGTATTAGAGTATATAGTATCATAGTATTAGAGTATATAGTATCATAGTATTAGAGTATATAGTATCATAGTATTAGAATATATAGTATCATAGTATTAGAGTATATAGTATCATAGTATTAGAATATATAGTACCATAGTATTAGTATATATAGTATCATAGTATTAGAATATATAGTATCATAGTGTTAGAATATATAGTATCATAGTATTAGAATATATAGAGTATCATAGTATTAGAATATAGAGTATCATAGTATTAGAATATATAGTATCATAGTATTAGAATATATAGAGTATCATAGTATTAGAATATATAGAGTATCATAGTATTAGAATATATAGTATCATAGTATTAGAATATATAGTATCATAGTATTAGAGTATATAGTATCATAGTATTAGAGTATATAGTATCATAGTATTAGAGTATATATTATCATGGTATTAGAGTATATAGTATCATAGTATTAGAGTATATAGTATCATAGTATTAGAGTATAGAGTATCATAGTATTAGAGTATAGAGTATCATAGTATTAGAATATATAGTATCATAGTATTAGAGTATATAGTATAATAGTATTAGAGTATATAGTATCATAGTATTAGAATATATAGTATCATAGTATTAGAATATATAGTATCATAGTATTAGAATATATGGTATCATAGTATTACAATATATAGTATCAAAGTATTCGAATATATAGTATCATAGTATTAGAGTATATAGTATCATAGTATTAGAATATATAGTATCATAGTATTAGAATATATAGTATCATAGTATTAGAATATATAGTATCATAGTATTAGAGTATATAGTATCATAGTATTAGAGTATATAGTATCATAGTATTAGAATATATAGTATCATAGTATTAGAGTATATAGTATCATAGTATTAGAATATATAGTATCATAGTATTAGAATATAGAGTATCATAGTATTAGAATATATAGTATCATAGTACTAGAATATAGAGTATCATAGTATTAGAATATATAGTATCATAGTATTAGAGTATATAGTATCATAGTATTAGAATATATAGTATCATAGTATTAGAGTATATAGTATCATAGTAATAGAGTATATAGTATCATAGTATTAGAATATATAGTATCATAGTATTAGAGTATATAGTATCATAGTATTAGAATATAGAGTATCATAGTATTAGAGTATATAGTATCATAGCATTAGAGTATATAGGGTCATAGTATTAGAGTATAGAGTATCATAGTATTAGAGTATATAGTATCATAGTATTAGAATATATAGTATCATAGTATTAGAATATATAGTATCATAGTATTAGAATATATAGTATCATAGTATTAGAATATATAGTATCATAGTATTAGAATATATAGTATCATAGTATTAGAATATAGAGTATCATAGTATTAGAGTATATAGTATCATAGTATTAGAATATATAGTATCATAGTATTAGAATATATAGTATCATAGTATTAGAGTATATAGTATCATAGTATTAGAATATATAGTATCATAGTATTAGAATATATAGTATCATAGTATTAGAGTATATAGTATCATAGTATTAGAGTATATAGTATCATAGTATTAGAATATATAGTATCATAGTATTAGAGTATATAGTATCATAGTATTAGAGTATATAGTATCATAGTATTAGAGTATAGAGTTTCATAGTATTAGAATATATAGTATCATAGTATTAGAATATATAGTATCATAGTATTAGAGTATATAGTATCATAGTATTAGAATATAGAGTATCATAGTATTAGAATATATAGTATCATAGTATTAGAATATATAGTATCATAATATTAGAATATATAGTATCATAGTATTAGAATATAGAGTATCATAGTATTAGAATAATTATATAGTATCATAGTATTAGAGTATATAGTATCATAGTATTAGAATATATAGTATCATAGTATTAGGGTATATAGTATCATAGTATTAGAATATATAGTATCATAGTATTAGAATATATAGTATCATAGTATTAGAGTATATAGTATCATAGTATTAGAATATATAGTATCATAGTATTAGAATATAGAGTATCATAGTATTAGAATAATTATATAGTATCATAGTATTAGAATATATAGTATCATAGTATTAGAATATAGAGTATCATAGTATTAGAATATATAGTATCATAGTATTAGAATATATAGTATCATAGTATTAGAATATATAGTATCATAGTATTAGTATATATAGTATCATAGTATTAGAATATATAGTATCATAGTATTAGAATATATAGTATCATAGTATTAGAGTATAGAGTATCATAGTATCAGAATATATAGTATCTTAGTATTAGAGTATATAGTATCATAGTATTAGAGTATATAGCACCATAGTATTAGAATATATAGTATCATAGTATTAGAATATAGAGTATCATAGTATTAGAATATATAGTATTATAGTATTAGAGTATATAGTATCATAGTATTAGAATATATAGTATCATAGTATTAGAATATATAGTATCATAGTATTAGAATATATAGTATCATAGTATTAGAGTATAGAGTATCATAGTATCAGAATATATAGTATCTTAGTATTAGAGTATATAGTATCATAGTATTAGAGTATATAGTACCATAGTATTAGAATATATAGTATCATAGTATTAGAATATAGAGTATCATAGTATTAGAATATATAGTATTATAGTATTAGAGTATATAGTATCATAGTATTAGAATATATAGTATCATAGTATTAGAATATATAGTATCATAGTATTAGAATGTAGAGTATCATAGTATTAGAGTATAGAGTATCATAGTATTAGAATAATTATATAGTATCATAGTATTAGAATATATAGTATCATAGTATTAGTATATATAGTATCATAGTATTAGAATATATAGTATCATAGTATTAGAATATATAGTATCATAGTATTAGAGTATAGAGTATCATAGTATCAGAATATATAGTATCTTAGTATTAGAGTATATAGTATCATAGTATTAGAGTATATAGTATTATAGTATTAGAATATATAGTACCATAGTATTAGAATATATAGTATCATAGTATTAGAATATAGAGTATCATAGTATTAGAATATATAGTATCATAGTATTAGAATATAGAGTATCATAGTATTAGAATATAGAGTATGATAGTATTAGAATAATTATATAGTATCATAGTATTAGAGTATATAGTATCATAGTATTAGAATATATAGTATCATAGTATTAGAGTATATAGTATCATAGTATTAGAATATATAGTACCATAGTATTAGAATATATAGTATCATAGTATTAGAGTATATAGTATCATAGTATTAGAATATATAGTATCATAGTATTAGAGTATATAGTATCATAGTATTAGAGTATATAGTATCATAGTATTAGAATCTATAGTATCATAGTATTACAATATAGAGTATCATAGTATTAGAATATATAGTATCATAGTATTAGAATATATAGTATCATAGTATTAAAATATATAGTATCATAGTATTAGAGTATATAGTATCATAGTATTAGAATATATAGTATCATAGTATTAGAATATATAGTATCATAGTATTAGAATATATAGTATCATAGTATTAGAATATATAGTATCATACTATTAGAATATATAGTATCATAGTATTAGAGTATATAGTATTATAGTATTAGAATATATAGTATCATAGTATTAGAATATATAGTATCATAGTATTAGAATATATAGTATCATAGTATTAGAATATATAGTATCATACTATTAGAATATATAGTATCATAGTATTAGAGTATATAGTATCATAGTATTAGAATATATAGTATCATAGTATTAGAATATATAGTATCATAGTATTAGTATATATAGTATCATACTATTAGAATATATAGTATCATAGTATTAGAGTATATAGTGTCATAGTATTAGAATATATAGTATCATAGTATTAAAATATATAGTATCATAGTATTAGAATTTATAGTATCATAGTATTAGAATATATAGTATCATACTATTAGAATATATAGTATCATAGTATTAGAGTATATAGTATCATAGTATTAGAATATATAGTATCATAGTATTAGAATATATAGTATCATAGTATTAGTATATATAGTATCATAGTATTAGAATATAGAGTATCATAGTATTAGAATATATAGTATCATAGTATTAGAATATATAGTATCATAGTATTAGAATATATAGTATCATAGTATTAGAATATATAGTATCATACTATTAGAATATATAGTATCATAGTATTAGAGTATATAGTATCATAGTATTAGAATATATAGTATCATAGTATTAGAATATATAGTATCATAGTATTAGAATATATAGTATCATAGTATTAGAGTATATAGTATCATAGTATTAGAATATATAGTATCATAGTATTAGAATATATAGTATCATTGTATTAGAATATATAGTATCATAGTATTAGAATATATAGTATCATACTATTAGAATATATAGTATCATAGTATTAGAGTATATAGTATCATAGTATTAGAATATATAGTATCATAGTATTAGAATATATAGTATCATAGTATTAGAATATATAGTATCATAGTATTAGGATATATAGTATCATACTATTAGAATATATAGTATCATAGTATTAGAGTATATAGTATCATAGTATTAGAATATATAGTATCATAGTATTAGAGTATATAGTATCATAGTATTAGAATATATAGTATCATAGTATTAGAATATATAGTATCATAGTATTAGAGTATATAGTATCATAGTATTAGAATATATAGTACCATAGTATTAGAATATATAGTATCATAGTATTAGAATATATAGTATCATAGTATTAGAATATATAGTATCATAGTATTAGAGTATATAGTATCATAGAATTAGAATATATAGTATCATAGTATTAGAATATATAGTATCATAGTATTAGAATATATAGTATCATAGTATTAGAATATATAGTATCATAGTATTAGAATATAGAGTATCATAGTATTAGAGTATATAGTATCATAGTATTAGAGTATATAGTATCATAGTATTAGAATATATAGTATCATAGTATTAGAATATATAGTATCATAGTATTAGAATATATAGTATCATAGTATTAGAGTATATAGTATCATAGTATTAGAGTATATAGTATCATAGTAATAGAGTATATAGTATCATAGTATTAGAATATATAGTATCATAGTATTAGAGTATATAGTATCATAGTATTAGAATATAGAGTATCATAGTATTAGAGTATATAGTATCATAGCATTAGAGTATATAGGGTCATAGTATTAGGGTATAGAGTATCATAGTATTAGAGTATATAGTATCATAGTATTAGAATATATAGTATCATAGTATTAGAATATATAGTATCATAGTATTAGAATATATAGTATCATAGTATTAGAATATATAGTATCATAGTATTAGAATATATAGTATCATAGTATTAGAATATAGAGTATCATAGTATTAGAGTATATAGTATCATAGTATTAGAATATATAGTATCATAGTATTAGAATATATAGTATCATAGTATTAGAGTATATAGTATCATAGTATTAGAATATATAGTATCATAGTATTAGAATATATAGTATCATAGTATTAGAGTATATAGTATCATAGTATTAGAGTATATAGTATCATAGTATTAGAATATATAGTATCATAGTATTAGAGTATATAGTATCATAGTATTAGAGTATATAGTATCATAGTATTAGAGTATAGAGTTTCATAGTATTAGAATATATAGTATCATAGTATTAGAATATATAGTATCATAGTATTAGAGTATATAGTATCATAGTATTAGAATATAGAGTATCATAGTATTAGAATATATAGTATCATAGTATTAGAATATATAGTATCATAATATTAGAATATATAGTATCATAGTATTAGAATATAGAGTATCATAGTATTAGAATAATTATATAGTATCATAGTATTAGAGTATATAGTATCATAGTATTAGAATATATAGTATCATAGTATTAGGGTATATAGTATCATAGTATTAGAATATATAGTATCATAGTATTAGAATATATAGTATCATAGTATTAGAGTATATAGTATCATAGTATTAGAATATATAGTATCATAGTATTAGAATATAGAGTATCATAGTATTAGAATAATTATATAGTATCATAGTATTAGAATATATAGTATCATAGTATTAGAATATAGAGTATCATAGTATTAGAATATATAGTATCATAGTATTAGAATATATAGTATCATAGTATTAGAATATATAGTATCATAGTATTAGTATATATAGTATCATAGTATTAGAATATATAGTATCATAGTATTAGAATATATAGTATCATAGTATTAGAGTATAGAGTATCATAGTATCAGAATATATAGTATCTTAGTATTAGAGTATATAGTATCATAGTATTAGAGTATATAGCACCATAGTATTAGAATATATAGTATCATAGTATTAGAATATAGAGTATCATAGTATTAGAATATATAGTATTATAGTATTAGAGTATATAGTATCATAGTATTAGAATATATAGTATCATAGTATTAGAATATATAGTATCATAGTATTAGAATATATAGTATCATAGTATTAGAGTATAGAGTATCATAGTATCAGAATATATAGTATCTTAGTATTAGAGTATATAGTATCATAGTATTAGAGTATATAGTACCATAGTATTAGAATATATAGTATCATAGTATTAGAATATAGAGTATCATAGTATTAGAATATATAGTATTATAGTATTAGAGTATATAGTATCATAGTATTAGAATCAGTGCATCACACGGCTTTTACGACTGTCAGGGTCGATCCTCATTTTGCCATTTCGCGATATTAGCCGCAATAAACAATATATTTTCGTGCGATAACATCGACTGTCTAGGGCGCTACTGTTGACGAATCAGAACAAAGAGAGCACATGAGCGCTGTAAACATGTACGTGTTGTTATGGTTACTAATGATGATCTGCTACGTAATTTTTGTAGTAGACAACTCTCACAGAAATCATTAATTTGTCTTTTTATTATTTAGCTAACAACTTTTGCCTAGAAAAAAGCAAAGGTAAGGTGGCTCAAGCAATCCTGTATTTTTTTAGAATGTTTTAGCTTAAATTCTGTTTGGTTTATCCTACTAGAATGTTACCTGCTGCAGCATCAACACTATCATTGCAAAACTATATCTACTTATAACAAAATCTTGATGCACATAGCAAAATTATCTACTTTATTGTGGCGGATGTGCAAGAGTTTGGAGTCATCTCATCAATTACACATAGCAACAGAAGAACACAATATAGAAATAACAGAAAGCCAAAGACAGTATACCTTTATTTTTAACCAAAAAAGAATTTTGTTAAACATTATATTGTTTAGTTCACCATAAAAAAACTGATTTTACAAGTGGTTACATCTTTTCCGAAAATAAAAGTGCCATGAAGCAGCCGAAAATGAAGTCGTCCGCTCACCAGACACCTAAAAAATAATTATGCAACATGATATTTTTAAAATTAAACACAGATATGCAAAAGTCATCACCTACATAATTTTTTATAAATTTAACAAGCTTGTTTAGTGAAAGTGTATAATACAAACACTAATGTTGATAGCGAAAATGCCATGTTCATGCAAGATAGTAAATCAATATAAATAAGGAGTCATATCATATCTATGTTATATATGTATTCAATTCTGGTTTATGCTTTATGCCTTTAACTATGAGTGCACAACCACTAATCCTATTTCTACCAACACCATCTCTACCACTAACAGTACTAACGTCAGAATCAAAAGCAACTTCACCACTACTACTAATAATGTTATTATTTTATTATTATTACTTCTACTACTATACTACTGCTACTATACTACTACTACTACTACTACTACTACTACTACTACTACTACTGCTACTGCTACTACTACTACTGCTACTACTACTACTACTACTACTGCTACTACTACTACTACTACTACTACTGCTGCTACTGCTGCTGCTACTACTTCTACTACTGCTACTACTACTGCTACTGCTGCTGCTACTACTTCTACTACTGCTACTACTACTGCTACTACTACTACTGCTACTACTACTTCTACTACTGCTACTACTACTACTACTGCTGCTACTACTGCTACTGCTGCTGCTGCTGCTGCTGCTACTACTTCTACTACTGCTACTACTACTGCTACTGCTGCTGCTACTACTTCTACTACTGCTACTACTACTGCTACTACTACTACTGCTACTACTACTTCTACTACTGCTACTACTACTGCTGCTACTACTGCTACTGCTGCTGCTGCTACTACTTCTACTACTACTACTACTACTACTAACTAGTACTACTACTGCTACTACTACCAGTACTGCTGCTACTACTACTTTTACCACTACTGCCGCCACCACCACTACTAATATTGTTTCTACTACAAGTACTGTAAATCTTACCAGCAGCAAGTTATATTGGAAACTGTTTGCTCATTTTATCATTGTATTAGTGCAATAACAAAATGTTTATATTTTAATATAGTCAAACCTTTTAAAAAACTAGGCTGCTACTTATGAACTAAGAAGTTGTGCTACCCACCTTGATATGCACTCGGCTCCAACACCAAGCAGGTGGTTATGATGCTTCTCCACAATGGCCAGGCCATCCAGCTGTCCGATTGTATGCATCTACGTAAAAATTATTGGCATATGGTGCAAGAAATGATTAAAAACCAGATAGGTGTGCTAGAATTTATACAGCATAATATAGAGTAAGGTAAAAGAGAACAGACCGTCAAGTGGTACAGCATAGAAACAATTACTAGCTATTATATGCTTTGTAGAAGTTGGCAAATTGTAGCCCACTAGATATGAACTTTGGTTAGCATTTTATTTTGGCTTTCAGCAACTGCTTTAATCAATAATCTTGGTAAAACCAATATGTTTACAAATTAACACCTCCACTAGATAGGTATACAGGTCAAAATATTCCAATTGGTGACATACTAAAAGAAAATGTATATTTATTCATCTTTGAAAGATTGCTAATAATTTATAAAACAGCGTCGAAATCACTAAAGTAACAGCGCAAATAAGTTTATTAAACAGCATTATAGGATTGCCTATTACTAGTTTCATGATTTCTATTATTTTACTGGTTTTAAACATAATATAGGCTGAAAAAGCAATATTAGTTCTCTCACTTTTGCTAACTACATTGCTTGGAAGGCCATCATAATTAGATCAGATCAAACAAATGTGTTGACAGGTAGACTGGAACAGGCCTAAAATTTGCAAGGTATAATTTAAATTTATCTGGCCTGAAATTGCTGAAACTGACAATACAATAATATGAGAAACAAGCAGGGTTTTTTAATAAAGCTAGCAAAAATAATTCCTCTACATATAATTAACATACAGTCCATACATATAATATATTACTATGTCCAGGCAGCAGTGCTTGTTCTAGCCAAAAGAAAACTGATTTAATGGCTGATTTTAATGGCCAACAAGAAATTTATGGCGCACAGTGGCATTGTCATATTTTTAATATTCAAAATTACAGTTCTAATCTATCAATCATTTTATCAATACTACTATACTATGATCTACTACTGCTGCTGGTTCTACCACTGCTACCATACTGCTGAGTAATGCAAGCTAAGTAATTTAAATTGCAATTAAAAAAATTATCGGACTTTCTTTTCTATTACCTGTCCAGTTTAGCATTTCTTTCATCATAGCTTGCCATAGTAACTTGAAAATTCACAGGGTTTGAGTTAGACCTATGGAATATACTTACAAGTAGAATGAACCCACAGTTCTGCAATATATCATAAAAACATTCAAAATAAAACTATAGGAAAACCAAGTAAATGCTTCTAAGTATTAGTGCAAGTAAAGATGCTATGCAATCTATCCAACAAGCAGCCAAATGTCTCAAAATAAGCTTCAGAGTTATAAATATAAAATGTTTCCAAATCAAGGCTAGCAACACTTCTGTTGTTGTGATAGCAAATTTTGCTTAATAAAGTAAGGAAACCAGCTTCCCTTGCATGACTCAATTTCTATTAAAGAAAAATTATACTCTCCTATAATCGCTGAAACACAGGCCTGTCACAAGTACATGAATGGTAAATCTAGATGTTTCCCTAAAACCATCATCAAAACAGTAAACACACTGCAAAATATTTATTTTTACTTTTTCTGCTCAAACATTTAAATGGGCTCTGCAGGATATGACAAATACCAAAATAATTCCGCTTTGTGAACTAGCAAATATGGACAAACACCCTAATATTCACGCCAATAGAAAAGTCTACGCATTTTGTGTTCTCAGCATTCTTCCTTGTGGATGAAAAAAATGGGCAACATGTGGACTGCAAGAATCAAAGCTCAGCACTTTTCATACCTGGAGTTTAAAATGCATGTTGAGTAAAATCTGGGAAGATAAAATGGTAAATGAAGATGTATTTGAAATCACAGACCCGGATTCTCCATCGTCAAAACTGAATTTCTTCTGTCTTCACTGGGCTGGTCAACATGCCAAAGTATCTCATCCACCGCACTCGATTGCATGCATTAATATCAAAAGGAACTCATCCAGCTAGAAGAACTTATATCTAAGGTTTGAGGATGTCCTGAAACAAGAGCTTAAGGAATTTTACATAAAATCCAATCAATTTACCACCTCCCAAATGAAGGCAAAGCATTCATGCAGGATGGGCATTCAACACTGAAAACAATATAAAGGGATCCATGGCTAGATGTTCAAGACATGAATGCTAAGGGTGTCATGCATATGATCACTGAGATATTTATGACAATCTCTCAATATACCTTAGCATATTAAATATGCTTGTAGTTATAGCTATTACTATAGTTGTTATATATGCTACTAACTAACAAGCAATAACCGTATTACAAACATAGGTGAATGAGAAAAATAATTCAATAGTGGTGATATCAGTATGGGTATTATAATTTAGCAATTGGCATAAAAATTAAAAATGATGAATGTAATGATGGTTAAAGTTATTAGATACCTAAACTTATACCTATATTAATTAAAACAGTGACTTGTTGAAATATAAATAAATTAATATTCATTAAAACTTCATTGAATTAAAAGATAATTTTGAAGCAAAATGAACAGTTAAAATAAATTTATTCACAATAATTTTAACCCTTTATGATCAACCTTAAAATTAAAACTCAAGTATTTGTAGCAAAGTTTTGAATAAAGTTGGATTTTGCAACGGTTTGAGATACTTTCACTAGCACTATGTGCATAACTGTATAAGTTTCATCATATTGATACAGTTACATACTCATACTCAAATATATAGTAACATTCTCAATAAATCAGGTATTAGTATTGAGATTGCGTTGGTCGAGATAACATCATGGTTACTCACTTATGGTTGTATACTTTAGCTTATACTTCTAGTTAAATGTACTACTGCCCTATTATTAAACTTAATCTTAGTCTGTCATCACTTAGAAAACATAGTTCAGTCTTGAGGCAAATCAGTTTGAGTGTCGTTAGTTTCATTACCAGTAGTCATTAGATTTAGTCAGTGTACTTGAAATTTATTGATCAATATTACCATCAAATTTAAGTGACTATTATTATGAATACTATATCCATCAAATATCAAAAACTGCAAACTTAATAAGTATGATTAAGAAAATCACAGCCAACATGGCGATGATTGAATTGTATGCTCGTGCTATTGAGATTCCTAACATAAAGGTTAACCTCACATAATGATTAGATAACAATCATATTCAATTTTTCATTACTGCCATTTGTTAGGAAAAGCATCCAGTCATAATTGCTCCTATGCTCCAAATAAATAATTCCTTAGCCCCATTTAACAAAAAAACCTTTCCCATCAGGGGTTTCTCACAGGGATGCCAACTATAAACTTGCACAAGTTTTATTTAATAGTAAATTAATTTACTTATATAAAAATTATTACATTCACAGTGATACATTGATGGTCATAATATTTTATATATCAATATCATCATTATGATACAATTATCACTATTACTATTAGTATTACTATATGATAACTTATCAATAAAACTTCATAAAGTTCATGAAAAACATTAAATATAACAATTTAATCAAAACTAAATCAATGCCAAAGGGCAAGGTAGAGTCAAAATTAAATAAGCTATAGGGCGTAGGCTATAAGTATAAGTATAATTATCACTATAAAACTAAGTGACTGATGAGTTGGTACTTGGTAGCATAAACATAAAATGAGCATAAACAAACATAAACTAAAACACCATTACATATATGATTTATGACCCTTAGGTTTCTACTTTTAATTTTAGCTTTACCTTGTCTTTTGGCATTGGTTATTGTATTAGTTTAGGTTACACCACTATCAATTACTATGACTATGAATATGAGTGAGTAGCCTTGCCCGTAGAACTAGGAGTAGGAGTAGATCACTAGTAGTAGAAGTATGGGTATCGGGGTATGACTATAAGTATAACTCATAGTCACAGTATGAGTATCTTACTGAAAGTGATACTCATAAACCTAAAGTGATAATCATAATGATACTCAGCATGACATGTAAGGTGTATGATACTCAGTCTCAGTTATACAGAGTAGAATATCAAACTTTAAGTTTAACTGCTACTTTAAAGTAGGACTTAGACATCACCATTTATGGGTATGTCATACCGTCATAGACTATAGACATAGTATAAGGTTCTAATACTATAAGCATAACTATTACTATTAGTATTACTACTATAAGT
The DNA here is from genome assembly GCA_964035545.1 of Bugula neritina. NCBI lineage: Eukaryota > Metazoa > Bryozoa > Gymnolaemata > Cheilostomatida > Bugulidae > Bugula > Bugula neritina. The sequence continues at coordinate 44,636 of CAXIUT010000134.1, forward strand.
ATAAGTCTTTAAGTTTAAGTATAACTATATTTACTATTGATCAATTTCGATTTGATACTATCACTATTAGTATTAGTATTACACTTTACAGTATTACTATTAGTATTAGTTGGTCCCATACTGATAGTGATACTCATATCACTACCATTATGATTATCATAATCATTATGATTATGATTAAGAGTACTACAGTGATAGTTATACCCACATTTATGCTGATTACTAATTTAATATCACTCTAATCAGTAACTGTTATCACTATGACTATCAGTGAATTATTTATCATTTTATGATTTTATCATAGTCATAATGAAACTGATTGAGTGATACTTATAGTAATAGTTATAGCTATACTGGCAGTGATACTGATAGTGATACTGATAGACTTAGACTTAGAGTGAGAGTCAGAGAGAGAGTGATATTCATATTTATAAATATGATTATTATTATTATAAGTATAACATTAACTAAGAGTAAGAGCAAATGTAATGTCTAATCGTGACATTATAACTATTACCATTAGTGCATTCGTATTAGTATTACTATTAGTAGTAGTATTACTAATAATTATTAATCTATTTTTCAATAATAACCATGCATATGCCCTAGCCTATAAGTTTGAGTACGCCTATGGTATTCCTAATTTAAATTGGATCTTTGGGTCATTTGATCAAAGGAGCAGCGGACTCCGATTAGGCATTGGACCTTGGGGCGAGGTTCAAGTAAAACCGATATTCGGTCAAAACAGGTCTAGTCTATCATAGTGGCCAGTAATTTATCTGCGCAAGCTTACTCGCCTCTTGTGTTCATAATAAATTCGGCCTAACTGCTCCGCAAATGGGGCGATAATCATAAGTTTCATAATAATATATTATTAGAGACTAATTTAGTATGTACAGTATACACATGTTAGTAATTACAATCTAGTTCCATTCTTCAAGAAAACCCATTACGAATCAGGTTGGTACTATTGCTATTAGGTTGATAATATTATTAGTAAAACAATGTGCTCATTTTTGATATAAATTATTATTACTACTAGTACAGTAGACGTAGTAGTACTAGTAGTAGTAGTAGTAGTACAGTAGTACTAGTAGTAGTAGTAGTACTCTAGTTACTAGTAGTAGTACTAGTAGACCTACTAGTAGTTCTGATGTCTAATACCTTAATAGTTAGTTATTACTATTACTGATTACTCAATTAGTATTACCAGTAGGTAGTAAGAGTAAGTCTAATCTAATGCTGTAATAGATAATTTTTATGACTATCACTACGCCCTATGACTATGAGTTGGTATCAAGTTATATTTCATTATTAATTGATTATGCGTTTGTTTACTAAGAAAAATCTAATGGTAGTCTCAGTCCGTTAACTTATATTTAGTTATAATCACTTACAGTACTGATTCTTTCTCTTTCAATTTGGAACTTCGTTGTTTTCTGTTCCAATAATTATAATCATAATGCAATAAATTTAAAAGTTACCCAGTGTGAGTGACTAACTAACTACAATTTAGGTTCATTCTTGATGAAAACACTATGAGTATAACTATAAGTATTTACTCACTTATAATCGACGCAATAGTAATAAAAAGAAGTTTTGCAATGAATTGGGATCCTAGCCTGGAGCTGGTGAAATTGCATATAGCTAATTAACACGGGGTATATTATGTTTCTGAATATTATTATATGTATTTAACTGTTAAGAATGTAGTGAACAATATTGGTGTATAGATAATTAGGGTTCACTATTACTATGAGTGTCCTAGTCATAGTTGAAAATAAGATGTTCATAATGGTCATTCTCAAAATATAAAAATATATGCATAACCATTAACAAGTTGAAAATATTTGTTTAAAATGATTTATAGACCATGGATAACGATGAATAAAGCTATTCAGTCTGTTTATCCCAACTTGAGGCTTTGGCAGAAAAAGGTATCGAGGAAGATAAAATCAAAAATGGTACTGAAACAATTTGCAACTTGAAAAACGATGATTGAAAAGGCGTCAAGAAAGTAAGTGCATGTTATACTAACTATGATGAGTTTTGTAGCTTGGTTTTTAATCAGTTTTCTCCATACACAATATTGAATTTGTTCAATCTTTTAGAATTGTCACAAACCTGTTAGACCAAGCTGAAAATATAAGTGATGAGTTGAAAAAAGCTGCCTCAGAGCAATTGACAGGTTATTTTTACATCTATTCTAAAGAAAAGTTCTGGTGAATACATAAATGTTGTTTTTGTACTGGCACAATTTTTGCTGCACAATTTTGATATGTTCATTTTAGATTTTGATAAACATAACCATCACACAATGATCCTAAATGTTGTAGTACTGTAAATGGCGAAAATGAAAAATTATTGCGTGAACGTAAAGTTTCCTACCTAATTTTGTATTTTAGCCACCTAATCAACTTGTAAAAACACGAATAAATAATATTAAGTCCAAATTAGGCTTTTTACAGCCAATAAGCACCTGATAATATTCATGTATTTATGGCTCATAGAATGTAATGAATTGTACATACAACTTCTTTATCTCACTTTCAAAATACTGTCAGACACCTATATATATGCTAACTTTTTTACTACAATTTAAGGCTGTTTATGTTTTCAGATGTTCAACAATTGTTAGAACTCCTTGAGCAGTATGCCCGACAGCCTCAAAGAGCACCAATGTATATAGAGGCTACCTCAGTTAAATGGGACAAAATCCGATCAATTCTTCATAGGAATACAATTACTGGCATGGGAACTAGGAAACTCTTGATTAGTAGGTAATTTTTAGTAACTTTTATTTTAATTAACCAGCCATCACCAATTTTAGGTGTTGTTACTATTATTTTGCATTTTTTATACCCAACAATTTATAATGTGTTGTTTTAAGCTAAAACACTGTTTTAGCTTGTAATCTATGTTTTAGGTGAAAGGCTGTCTCTACTCCCATCAACTTGCCAATTGTGTAACAATACAATGGTTAAAAAATTTGTAGCTTACACCCTCAAAGTCATCTCTATAATCAATGGTAAATTATTCAAATTGTCCAATCAAATTCTAAAAAATATTTGGGTCATTTGTGTTTCAAATAATCGCTAGTATTTTATATTATATTTAAGTGAAGTGAAATTATTGGTCATCTATGTTTATTCAATCAGTTGTCAATTATGCATTTATCTGTTACATGATAACTTCTAGAGTATACATATAATTTCTTAACATTTTTGCCTTATTTAGCTATTGTTATAATTTGCTTCTCACAATTTCATATATTGACACTATCTTTTTTCTAGGGCGCACTGAAACGGTGATTCTCCTTATTGTGAGCTATGCTCATGGACACGTGTTCAAGTGAGTGAAAATTTTCCTAAACTCAGGCTGTGGCCACTAACTCCCCAAGGAAAAGTATTCGTGACCTTCAGTTATTTGTTACACATCAGCACCTTACAGCATCATTCTCCAACTTTAAGCATGAAACGCTTGTTCTCTAGTCTAAAGTTCTTGGCAGTATTGGATGGCAGGGTTAATTTTATTAGTTTTTAATGCTTTCGAACACATTTGTTCATTTACTATTTGTTCACTGTTAAAATGTAGCATTCATTTATAAGCTTTTTATAATCGTAAATTTGCATGCTAAAAGAAGTTAGCATAATTTATTACTCCCCTGCACAGTTTTACTGGATGTGGATGCTTAACATCAAAGATGGCTTTTACTGGGCAGTGAACCCATGACTACTGGCTTACTAAACCAGATTTCTAAACCCTAGGCCACAGCTGCTCCTTGTAATGAAATTTATATCTATTTGTATTATATTTTAGACCATTGGAAATGAAGATCATTTCTTTTTAGTCTGTTTGCTAACCACTAATAGACTATCAAAAGAACTATGAAACTAGAGGAAAACAAAATAATGTTGTACAAATTTGAAGCTCAGAAAGTGTGGGTAGGTGTTAAATGCTATGAAAAACCTAAAATCTCCAGTATCTACTTGAGCAGATGTCTAATCTGTAGTGAGCACCATTGTAGTACGTAATCTATTGTTTTGTGTTCACTAAGTTTAAATTCCGATTAACTATTCCAGAGGCTATCGCAAAATGCTGCTCTCTGATGTAATGCTGAAGAGGCAACCATGCATTAAAACCAGCTGAACATATGTAGGAATAGACACATATTTTCATGTGATGTTAGTTGAACAATTATTCAGTGTAGGTTTTGAATTATTTGAGTTCAATGCTGTAAATGTATCATGTTATGTTTCATGTATTATTTTTAGTCACTTGTTAATTTTGCATCAAATAACTTTACAAAAATAGTAGTAAATTATTATAATGGTACGCAATATCGTTAAAATGCTACAGTAGCAAGTGGCAGAGACTCGGCATGTATAGCTAATTTTGATATTGCTAGGTCTCTCTCTGCCTCCCCCCCCCCTCTCTCTAGGCCTCCCCTATTTCTTTCTTCATCTTTCAATTGAGAGTAAAGCAGCTGTCTTGGTCACCAACTATTTCCCATTCTGTACACTTGGCCTAACCATCTCAGACTCTGCAAAACTTGTTGGTCATATTGCCAGAAACTTAAAAATCTGTTTCAATGTAGAAAGCAGACCTGGCAGCCATTGGTTCATTGTTTATAGTTTGATAAAGGGCTTCATAGCTTGTTGATAATTGTTTTGACCCTAAAGGTGGCTAATTCATATTTAATGTTGGCTGATCTTGTTTGTATTTTCCCAAAACTTCATAATTCATATTTGGTATTTTTGATTGTCATTTTAATGGTTAGTGTATAATATTCTCATGTACTATTATTTCTTTTTAGTGTTGAAGGAAAGTTGCCCGATCCATCTTTCACCAGGAAAACTAAGAGCTCCGATATTTGAATTATAGCATAGAAGAGGTTAGCACAAGGGTTTTCTACACCAGTTCAGGTAAACTGGCTACATGATAATGGTGCAAGGTTTTAAACTTACTATCATTCCATTTTGATTTTGCATTATGGGAATGGATGCTCATACATATGGACTTGTGCTTGTGGTTTGCATTTACTTATGGTTGGGGTCTCATCTTTCCAAACATATTTTAATGAAAAATCAATTTGGAAATGCAATGCTTGGTAACTTAGTGTATAACATCAATCATATTTAGTGAAAATACTTAGTTTTTTCACATCTGCTCCAGTTTAACAATATGCTGCTGTGATAGACTTTTTAGTACAGGTCTGAAATCACCTATATAACCCCATTGAAAATGTAAATTAGCATTTGGAAATGAATTATTCTTTTAATAATGTGTCACAAGCAGCCAATTATATACATTATTTTCGCTTTCTGTAAGCGTTTTATTAGGTGTTGCATTTTTGGTGTTTTAGGATTTGAGATTGACTTCAAAACTCCAATTTGCAACATTTTAGGAATGTCATGTCTAAATATTTATTTGTTAGGTTTACCAGGAACGTACCAGATCATTTCTAGGGGTTATTTAGTGCAATTCTGCATTTAGATCATGTAAACATCCACTCAAGTTAGTGCATTGACAAATTCACAATAGTGGTAAAAACCAGGTTCATATTACGTTGTCATTATGTTGCAGCAAGTAACCTCTGATGTAAATTTATGTTTACAACCTATCAATATGCTCTGACCTACAGTCTTTATTGCCATTCAAGGTGTTCCTCACTGCTGGTCAACCCCATTAACCCCCAACTTACTGCCTACATAGAAGACTGTCTACTCTCCCTTCATTGTACATAGCTCATACAATAATTTGGATATTTGCTTTTGCAGATTCATTACATAAAATACCAGCCATTGTGCTAAAAAGTAAAGTTTTGTTGTAGTCTCATCTACTAGTACTCATAGTTCTACCACAAGTGTTATGTTTTTTATGAAATTTTTGTTTTGAGGTTTTTCAGTTTCACTAATTACTGCTTTAATGGTCATTGTCAATCGATTTCTGGTATAGAAACAAGTTGTTTCAGAAAAGCTGTACATATAAATTCTTAATTCCCCATGTTATTTTTATTATTGTAGATATCTTGGTCTGCCTCCCAGTTTGCTCCTGATAAGTGGTGAAGAAATCGGCTGATATGTAGATGCATTAGTGGAGAAATTGAGATAGACTAAGGTCTTTAATTTTCCTAATTATCGCAATAACATAACTTTTCTTGCTAAGTTTATAACCTGTATAATACATGTTTTTCTCAATTTTCATATCACTTCACTTGCCTCAGGAAATGACACTAACTTTGAACCTAAGCATTCTAAGTGCTTGAATCTTTCACAGCAAATAATTATTATACAAATTATTCTCAGTCACTGAATAAAGGATTTGTGAGATTCATGCTGATTGTCTTATTTAATACTTCTCTATTGCTCTTATAAAAATTACAGCTTTTAATTGTTGAAATATTTACAGTTAATAATTAAAGGGGTGAGCCCATCATCCGTTGTTTAGCCTCAGCATCATAACTCTATAGAGGCTGCTAATTCACTGAATACCAGGTTATTCTAGTTTATGTTTACATAACTGGTATGACCATATCTTAGTTTAATATATGCAGCTTGAATTTTTTAAAGTCGAAGAGCTATAATAAAGTTCTAGCTAAGATTTTATAGTTCAAAGCATAATGAATATACTGATATTATAAACTGCTGGCTCAGCCACTTGCCCAGTTTACATGTTGGTAACCCACTGCAGCATGAACTCTGACGCTAATGTGCTTTGACATTTTAGTTTATAAAACATTGATTTGTGATGTACATTTTGATGTGCACTTGCAGAAATTGAGGAGCTGTTGATAAAGGTTGATCAATGCTTGGCCAGCCATAATATAATTGCTGTATGAAGATATACTAGTTCTCCCAGTTATAGCATGTACATACTTACTAGTAATAAGTGAATTTCCAGACAACCTATTTAATGAAGCAACCGCAAATGATAATAGCAGCAACAAGTGTTGGTAATAAAATCTGAATAGGAATTGCACATAGCTGTTAATTAGTTCACACAATGCTCTTATCACTTGAGTAACACAAACAAGTAGCCCATGCCAGCAACTGCTAGTAGGTTTCAGAACATAAATTTGCTATAGTGGATGGCTTTGGAATGATGAAAGTCATGAATACTCGAAGTGCTACAGTGATCAGCTTACAATTATGAAAGTTTGCACATAATATGATATCTAATTCCTATTTTAATGATGAAATTCAAACTTGACATTCCTTGATATGTTTTCTCTAATATCTTTCTTTGTTTTTCGAAATTATGTTTATGCTCTTCACAATTTGGTCAAAACGTACACCATTTTTCAAGTTTCACTGCAATTATCTAAATTCTTCATATAGTGGTTCTAGTTACGCTCCTGTGACTAATTATAACGTTCCTAGTACGTTTGCTGCTCTGTGCGCTATCACAATAACATATAGTACCCTCTCGCACAAATTGGCAATATATTGGATATCTGCCAATGTAATGTACCCTATTTTACATTAGCAGTTAGTTGCATCTTCTCACCATGTTACAATCTGTTGAAAATGCCTCAGCAAAACATAGTTCTTCGTTTGTTTGGCAGAGTTAATTTCAGCTAAATCACCTCACTTCACTTTGCAGTCTTGTCAGTAAAGGTCTGTCTATAGTGCAGCAGGTGCACTTTCAGTTTCTCTAACTCACATGTAATTCATTTATGTACATTGTATTCCATAAAATCAATTTAAGGTTTAGCCCATGCAGTGTTCAGTAACTAATTAGTATGCATGTATGTTGTCCTCCTGTTGAATAATAATATTTCAAAATAGCCATATTTATTATGCATGAGTAGGATTTGCATAAGTTGACAAAAAAATTTGCCACAGAGTAGGGTTGAACCACCACCAACAAACACATCACTGGCGCCTTTAACCTCTGGACCACACAGCCATCATGAATAGTATGAGCACTATATTAGAAACTATCATTACATAAATATTTGGAGCCTCAAAATATGGGTTTTAATTATTAGGCTGTCAATTAATGTTGACTATAGCAGTGGCTAGCTATTTTCATAAACTGTTGCAATAGTCTCGGGTTACTAGCAAAGCTAATGGTTTTGAACAAATAACCCAAAAGTTAAAAAATAAGTATAGCTTGCATATTACTAGCTACAAAAACAGGTCTGAAATAGACTGGTAAAGCATGCTCTTGCCTATTATTGTAGAGTTTGCAGATGTGCTCCAAAATAAAACTTGAACATGCTCTTGCCTATTATTGTAGAGTTTGCAGATGTGCTCCAAAATAAAACTTGAACTGTATGTTATTACATAAGTATTTGTATGCAAAAGAGTGATGGACAAAACTGAGTTTTTGGAAAACAACATACTTGAAGTAAACTTTGACAATGGTGTGTTTTTTCTTCATAGACTAGCACAGTTATAGGGCCTATAGCATAACTCTCTAATCATATGAATGTTTATGAAGCCCACAGCTCCTGTAAGGGTGGCATTGTAATTTGAAACTAAAAATTATGTTGCTGCATTGTGTTTAAGGTATATTATGGAGCAAAATTTGGTGTTGGTAGCCTACCCCAACTGGCAGTTGTATATAATAAGTACTGATAATAGCAAGGTTAGTATGACCACGTGCTGGCTCTCTGCAGTGTGTATATAACTAACCTCTTGAATAATTGCGCCAATTTTAAACTCTTGGAAGTTGGCCAAGTTAACAGATCACAGCCAGCCACAGGAGACAAAGCATTACAGCTAGCCATATATTATATACTGATGCACTTGGTAGCAGAGTGGCTAATCTAATATAGTTCATATTTCAACACCCTTTACTTTGGGAATACAGCCTCTTTTTTTAGGTTTACCTAACAAACTATGAAAATATTTAAACTAATATTCTGATAATTTAGAGGTACATTTTAAAAACTAGGTTAATTGCACTTGTTTGCGCAACAACAATAATAAAATATATATTATGCGCAATATGATAAAAAACACATGATACTATATTATAATATATTATAATGATAATAATATATTATTATAGGTACCATTACTGTATTTAATAACTCTGATGGTTGCCAAAAAAATGTATCACACCAATTCTGTAATTACATCAAAGATTATGATAAGAAAATAGAACTAGCTAGGCAGCAGGTTGGAATATAGAGTATCAGTGGAACATTGTTCATATAGAACGTAAAGCACCTGGCAAACAGCCAGAAACTGAAAAGCACGACCTCAAACTAACTGTGAATTAAATTGATCAACATAAGCTTTGAGCTAGAATGCTGTTAAAATTCATATACAAACTGCAATAAAAAGGATTGAATGGCCAGTTGAGATAATTTCATGCTTTGAATATATATTATATTCTAATTGTCACCATTTAGGTGCATGCAGTAACTATATAAATAATAAAACTGAGCTTGCCTAATAAGTTCTAGTTTACGTTGCTCATATAAATTCTTGTGAAAACATAAACTCTTTTGCTACGTTTCAACATGAACATAATATGTTCATGTATATGTTCTAGTATATTATACTAGAACACTAGAATACTCGAACATGCTTTATCTGTTAACTTTGAAATTGCAGTAACCATCAGTCAAAAAATGCATCTATAGCAGTTCAAGGAAAAAAGTTTTAAAAATAATAAATCATGCTTATATTGTATTAGATTATTTATTAATATATTATATATATGTATATAGACGTGTGTGTGCGCGTGTATCTATAAGGACCTATAACAATAATAAACATATAGAAAACACAAAGCCAAAATTGTCTTCTTTCAATGATATATTTTTAATGATGCTGAGGAAGAAGTTGATAATGCAACTCCTAAAAGCATATGTTGCTCAATGTTTTTTTTTGTATCTGCCGCCAATACTTGTATGTGGTTGCCAACATGTATTTTAAGTTAAATCTTTGCAAATGTTGTTTAGCCTCAGCATATTACAACTCTATTATAGGGGCAGCTAATTCTCTAAATGGTATTTAGTGAATTAGCAGCCTTTATAGAGTTGTGATGCTGAGGCTAAACAACAGATGGTGGGCTCGCCCCTTTAATTATTAACTGTAAATATTTCAACAATTGAATAAGCTGTAATTTTTATAAGAGCAATAGAGAAGTATAATATATGCTTGCTCATGTTTATGTTCACGCATGCGTGTGGATGTCTGTGCAAGAACACAACATGCACAGTTAGTTTAAGGTCACACTTTTCATTTTCTGGCTCTTTGCCAGGTGCTTTATGTTCTATATGAACAATGTTCCACTGATAGCTCGAACAGGTTGAATGTCACAGGAACAAAAAAAATATGAAAAGATAAAGAAACTTATGTTCTCCAATATACTTTTTTATTTTTTTCAAAAGCCAATTCATGTTTAAGTTATAGCTTGTTGAAAAACATAGTCCCCCTTCCACATTCTTTTCAATTTATACGCTCCTGACTTGTTATTGTGTCTCAATATGCCTTGTATTTGAGTGCTTGTTAGTCTCGCTTCACTAACTTTGCCTATACTTCACAAGTGCCAGTGCTGCTGGCTCAAAAGCTAAATGTTATAAACTGTCAGCTAAAACCCAATCTTGTATTCCTAGGTTGGTTGGCCTAAATAAAACAATAGTCAAATCATGATTTCATGTTTTAAAAATTTACTCTATTCTAACCTGCTGCCTAGCTATAGTTCTATTTTTGATGTATAATTACAAAATTTGTGATACATTTTTTTGGCAACCATGTGATTTATAAAATGCAGTAATGGTACTTATAATATTATATTATTATCATTATAATATATTATATAGTATTATGTGTGTTTTTATTATACTGCATAATATCTATTTTATTATTGTTGTTGTGCAAACAAGTGCAATTAACCTAGTTTTCAAAATGTACCTCTAAATTATCAGAATATCAGTTTAGATATGTTCATGCTTTGTAAGGTAAACCTAAAAAAAGAGGCTGTATTCCCAAAGTAAAGGGTGTTGAACTATGAACTATATTAGATTAGCCACTCTGCTACCAAGTGCATCAGTATAATATTATATGAATAGCTCTGATGCTTTGTCTCCGGTGGCTGGCTGCGATATGATAACTTGGCCAACTTCCAAGAGTTTAAAATTGGCGCAATTATTCAAGAGGTTACATACTGCACAGAGCTAGCAGTGATAGTAACCTTGCTATCGGCTGTACTTATTACAACTGCCAGCATATAAGCTGCATTGTAGAATGCCGTTGGGGTAGGCTAGTAAAACCAAATTCTGCTCTCTAATATACCTTAGACACAATGCAGCAACATAATTGTTCGTTTCAAATTACATTGCCACCCTTACATGAGCTGTGGGCTTCATAAAGATTCATATGATTAGAGATTTATGCTATAGGCTAGCTATGATGAAAAGAAAACACCATTGTCAAAGTTAACTTCAAGTATGTTGTTTTCCAGAAACTCAGTAATGTCCATTTATATCTCTCGCATACAAATACTTATGTAATAGCATACAGTTTAAGTTTTATTTTAGAGCACATCTGCAAACTCTACAATAAGAGCTTGCTTTACCAGTCTATTTCAGACCTGTTTTTGTAGTTAGTAATACGCAAGCTACTTATTTTTAAACTTTTGGGTTATTTGTTCAAAACCATTAGCTTTGCTAGTAACCCGAGACTATTGCAACAGTTGACTGCTATCAACATGAATTGACAGCCTAATAATTATAACCCATTTGCACGCAAAATATTTATGTACTCATAGTTACTCATATAGTTGGCAATTTATTAACGATGACTGCGTGGTCCAGAGGTTAAAGGCGTCAGCGAGAAGCTGGTTGGTCATGGTTCAATCCTATTATGCTGCATTTTTTTTTGTCAATTTATGCAAATCCTACGCATGTATAATAAATATGGCTATAATTGTAAAGTTTTTTTTAACTTTTGTTCAACAGTAAGACAACATACATGCATAATACTTAGCTACTGAACACTGGGCTAAACTTTAAATTGATCTTATAGAATACAATGTACTTAAAATAATCATATGTGAATTAGAGAAACTGGAAGTACAACTGCTGCACTATAGACAGACCTTTACTGACAAGACTGCAAAGTGAAGTGATTTAGCTGAAGAAATTAACTCTGCCAAACAAACAAAGAATTATGTTGTGCTGAGGCATTGTCAATAGATTGTAACATAGTGAGATGATTCAGCTAAGTGCTAATGTAAAACAGGGAACATTATATTGGCAGAAATCCAATAGATTGCCAATTTGTGCGAGAGGGTACTATATGTTATTGTGATAGCGCAGAGCGGCAAACGTACTAGGAATGTTATAATTAGTCACAGGAGCGTAGCTAGAACCACCATATGAAGAATTTAGATAATTGCAGTGAAACTTGCAAAATGGTGTATGTTTTTACCAAATTGTGAAGAGCATAAACAGAATTTCAAAAAACAAAGAAAGTATATTAGAGAAAACATATTAAGGAATGTCAAGTTTAACTTTTAGACTTTATAAAATGAATCCCCTGTGCTACAGCAGTGGAACATGGAGGGTGTAAAATTTTACTTATTATGCAACAACGTTCTCAGAAAATTTTTTATTGAAAAATTAAAAAAGTATATGAAAGAGGAATGCAAGAGCTATCTTTTCATGTAAAATTTGTTAATGTGAGACAAAAACTGTTCGAGCTATCCCCTGGAAACCGTTTATATATAACATAAAGCAGTGCCTGAATGTGGAAAGTAATGACCTTAAACTAACTGTGTGGCACATACTGAGATCGATATGTGCCATGAATTGTGTTAGTTTATATGCATGGCGTATGGCATGGCGACATAGTCACAAGAGTTTGTTATGCAAGTGCAGGCTAAAAAATAATATTCTATATAATAAAAAAGTGTTATAAGTTATTTTATTGCAAATAAATGGTATGTGATAATAAATTGCATAGCATAGCAAAAAATGCTGCACATGTATAGTTACCACTAATCAAAAATATTAAATTATATTCATATATTTTAAATAGCATGCATGAATGCAAGATTTTAACTCAAATGTGAAACAAATTTTACTATAGTGTTGTATTTCAATGGGTTACAGATATTTACTAAAATGTCAAAAATTATAGGTCGACTCAATTTTCATCTGTGCCATTTGCTCATTTTCTAAATTCTACGTAATAATTTATATGTGCATCTATAGGTGTGAAATAGAATGGTTACATGTGCCTGTACAACTGGTAAAAGTATAGTAAAACAAGAAAAGAATTAATGTTTACAAGCAAATAAATTACTATTGAAATTCAATTTTGGGCATTATAAAGCTTTCCATATGCAATATTGTTTTACATTTATTCATATGCCAAAAATTATTTATATATATATATTTCTTAAAATTATATTTTCTCTCATCAGCTTGAAAATTGTTTTTTTATATAAAAGAGTTTGAGAGTTTATATTAATAAACCAAAAACTGTTATAACATTTTAATTTTTTACAAGAGTGTATGAATTATGGTGGCATTCAGTCTGCAAAACTATTATTTAATGAGAAGACAATTATGTTTTAATCATGCAGATAGATTCAAGGAGTTATAAACATATATGAATTGAAATAGAGTGAGAAGACAATTATGCTTCAAGTAAAACTATAAGACCAAGTTCCTATCCAATAGATACAGTGATATGAGCCTTTCTCTAGAACAAAGTCTAAAAGGAGTGGATTTATATCAAAAAGTCAGACCTGCATCTATTAAGATTTTTCATTCAAAAGTGATAAATTTTGTTAATTTTTATTCATAACTCATAGCTTTTGAAATATTTTGGAAGAAAATATTTTTTCAAAATACAGTTACTGCTAAGAATATCTGTATTGATATCACCCCTAACTTTATCCACCACTTGTTCTAATTGCTATAATCATCACCTAGCCAATGAAATTAAACTGGCTGTAGCTACAGCCAATCAATTACTCATAACGATTGCGCCTCGTTAGGCGAACATTGATGACCATTTCTATATAACTCAATACAAAGCCCATTACCACTGATTGACCCGAAGTTCTCTACGACTTCTATAGTGGTATAGGATAATAGATATACTGATTAGAATATATAGTATCATAGTATTAGAATATATAGTATCATAGTATTAGAATATAGAGTATCATAGTATTAGAGTATAGAGTATCATAGTATTAGAATAATTATATAGTATCATAGTATTAGAATATATAGTATCATAGTATTAGTATATATAGTATCATAGTATTAGAATATATAGTATCATAGTATTAGAATATATAGTATCATAGTATTAGAGTATAGAGTATCATAGTATCAGAATATATAGTATCTTAGTATTAGAGTATATAGTATCATAGTATTAGAGTATATAGTATTATAGTATTAGAATATATAGTACCATAGTATTAGAATATATAGTATCATAGTATTAGAATATAGAGTATCATAGTATTAGAATATATAGTATCATAGTATTAGAATATAGAGTATCATAGTATTAGAATATAGAGTATCATAGTATTAGAATAATTATATAGTATCATAGTATTAGAGTATATAGTATCATAGTATTAGAATATATAGTATCATAGTATTAGAGTATATAGTATCATAGTATTAGAATATATAGTACCATAGTATTAGAATATATAGTGTCATAGTATTAGAGTATATAGTATCATAGTATTAGAATATATAGTATCATAGTATTAGAGTATATAGTATCATAGTATTAGAGTATATAGTATCATAGTATTAGAATATATAGTATCATAGTATTACAATATAGAGTATCATAGTATTAGAATATATAGTATCATAGTATTAGAATATATAGTATCATAGTATTAGAATATATAGTATCATAGTATTAGAGTATATAGTATCATAGTATTAGAATATATAGTATCATAGTATTAGAATATATAGTATCATAGTATTAGAATATATAGTATCATAGTATTAGAATATATAGTATCATACTATTAGAATATATAGTATCATAGTATTAGAGTATATAGTATCATAGTATTAGAATATATAGTATCATAGTATTAGAATATATAGTATCATAGTATTAGAATATATAGTATCATAGTATTAGAATATATAGTATCATACTATTAGAATATATAGTATCATAGTATTAGAGTATATAGTATCATAGTATTAGAATATATAGTATCATAGTATTAGAATATATAGTATCATAGTATTAGTATATATAGTATCATACTATTAGAATATATAGTATCATAGTATTAGAGTATATAGTATCATAGTATTAGAATATATAGTATCATAGTATTAAAATATATAGTATCATAGTATTAGAATATATAGTATCATAGTATTAGAATATATAGTATCATACTATTAGAATATATAGTATCATAGTATTAGAGTATATAGTATCATAGTATTAGAATATATAGTATCATAGTATTAGAATATATAGTATCATAGTATTAGTATATATAGTATCATAGTATTAGAATATAGAGTATCATAGTATTAGAATATATAGTATCATAGTATTAGAATATATAGTATCATAGTATTAGAATATATAGTATCATAGTATTAGAATATATAGTATCATACTATTAGAATATATAGTATCATAGTATTAGAGTATATAGTATCATAGTATTAGAATATATAGTATCATAGTATTAGAATATATAGTATCATAGTATTAGAATATATAGTATCATAGTATTAGAGTATATAGTATCATAGTATTAGAATATATAGTATCATAGTATTAGAATATATAGTATCATTGTATTAGAATATATAGTATCATAGTATTAGAATATATAGTATCATACTATTAGAATATATAGTATCATAGTATTAGAGTATATAGTATCATAGTATTAGAATATATAGTATCATAGTATTAGAATATATAGTATCATAGTATTAGAATATATAGTATCATAGTATTAGGATATATAGTATCATACTATTAGAATATATAGTATCATAGTATTAGAGTATATAGTATCATAGTATTAGAATATATAGTATCATAGTATTAGAGTATATAGTATCATAGTATTAGAATATATAGTATCATAGTATTAGAATATATAGTATCATAGTATTAGAGTATATAGTATCATAGTATTAGAATATATAGTACCATAGTATTAGAATATATAGTATCATAGTATTAGAATATATAGTATCATAGTATTAGAATATATAGTATCATAGTATTAGAGTATATAGTATCATAGTATTAGAATATATAGTATCATAGTATTAGAATATATAGTATCATAGTATTAGAATATATAGTATCATAGTATTAGAATATATAGTATCATAGTATTAGAATATAGAGTATCATAGTATTAGAGTATATAGTATCATAGTATTAGAGTATATAGTATCATAGTATTAGAATATATAGTATCATAGTATTAGAATATATAGTATCATAGTATTAGAATATATAGTATCATAGTATTAGAGTATATAGTATCATAGTATTAGAATATATAGTATCATAGTATTAGAATATATAGTATCATAGTATTAGAATATATAGTATCATAGTATTAGAATATATAGTATCATACTATTAGAATATATAGTATCATAGTATTAGAGTATATAGTATCATAGTATTAGATTATATAGTATCATAGTATTAGAATATATAGTATCATAGTATTAGAATATATAGTATCATAGTATTAGAATATATAGTATCATACTATTAGAATATATAGTATCATAGTATTAGAGTATATAGTATCATAGTATTAGAAGATATAGTATCATAGTATTAGAGTATATAGTATCATAGTATTAGAATATATAGTATCATAGTATTAGAATATATAGTATCATAGTATTAGAATATATAGTATCATAGTATTAGAATATATAGTATCATACTATTAGAATATATAGTATCATAGTATTAGAGTATATAGTATCATAGTATTAGAATATATAGTATCATAGTATTAGAATATATAGTATCATAGTATTAGAATATATAGTATCATAGTATTAGAATATATAGTATCATACTATTAGAATATATAGTATCATAGTATTAGAGTATATAGTATCATAGTATTAGAATATATAGTATCATAGTATTAGAATATATAGTATCATAGTATTAGAGTATATAGTATCATAGTATTAGAATATATAGTATCATAGTATTAGAATATATAGTATCATAGTATTAGAATATATAGTATCATAGTATTAGAGTATATAGTATCATAGTATTAGAATATATAGTATCATAGTATTAGAATATATAGTATCATAG
This sequence comes from Bugula neritina, assembly GCA_964035545.1. Taxonomy (NCBI): domain Eukaryota; kingdom Metazoa; phylum Bryozoa; class Gymnolaemata; order Cheilostomatida; family Bugulidae; genus Bugula; species Bugula neritina. The sequence goes on from CAXIUT010000134.1 coordinate 61,942, forward strand.
TATTAGAATATATAGTATCATAGTATTAGAATATATAGTATCATAGTATTAGAATATATAGTATCATACTATTAGAATATATAGTATCATAGTATTAGAGTATATAGTATCATAGTATTAGAATATATAGTATCATAGTATTAGAGTATATAGTATCATAGTATTAGAATATATAGTATCATAGTATTAGAATATATAGAGTATCATAGTATTAGAATATATAGAGTATCATAGTATTAGAATATATAGTATCATAGTATTAGAGTATATAGTATCATAGTATTAGAGTATATAGTATCATAGTATTAGAATATAGAGTATCATAGTATTAGAATATATAGTATCATAGTATTAGAATATATAGTATCATAGTATTAGAGTATATAGTATCATAGTATTAGAATATATAGTATCATAGTATTAGAATATATAGTATCATAGTATTAGAATATATAGTATCATAGTATTAGAATATATAGTATCATACTATTAGAATATATAGTATCATAGTATTAGAGTATATAGTATCATAGTATTAGAATATATAGTATCATAGTATTAGAATATATAGTATCATAGCATTAGAGTATATAGTATCATAGTATTAGAATATATAGTATCATAGTATTAGAATATATAGTATCATAGTATTAGAATATATAGTATCATAGTATTAGAGTATATAGTATCATAGTATTAGAATATATAGTATCATAGTATTAGAATATATAGTATCATAGTATTAGAATATATAGTATCATAGTATTAGAATATATAGTATCATACTATTAGAATATATAGTATCATAGTATTAGAGTATATAGTATCATAGTATTAGAATATATAGTATCATAGTATTAGAGTATATAGTATCATAGTATTAGAGTATATAGTATCATAGTATTAGAGTATATAGTATCATAGTATTAAAATATATTGTATCATAGTATTAGAGTATATAGTATCATAGTATTAGAATATATAGTACCATAGTATTAGTATATATAGTATCATAGTATTAGAATATATAGTATCATAGTATTAGAATATATAGTATCATAGTATTAGAATATATAGTATCATACTATTAGAATATATAGTATCATAGTATTAGAGTATATAGTATCATAGTATTAGAATATATAGTATCATAGTATTAGAATATATAGTATCATAGTATTAGAGTATATAGTATCATAGTATTAGAATATATAGTATCATAGTATTAGAATATATAGTATCATAGTATTAGAATATATAGTATCATAGTATTAGAGTATATAGTATCATAGTATTAGAATATATAGTATCATAGTATTAGAATATATAGTATCATAGTATTAGAATATATAGTATCATAGTATTAGAATATATAGTATCATACTATTAGAATATATAGTATCATAGTATTAGAGTATATAGTATCATAGTATTAGAATATATAGTATCATAGTATTAGAGTATATAGTATCATAGTATTAGAGTATATAGTATCATAGTATTAGAGTATATAGTATCATAGTATTAGAATATATAGTATCATAGTATTAGAATATATAGAGTATCATAGTATTAGAATATATAGTATCATAGTATTAGAATATATAGTATCATAGTATTAGAATATATAGTATCATAGTATTAGAATATATAGTATCATAGTATTAGAATATATAGTATCATAGTATTAGAATATATAGAGTATCATAATATTAGAATATATAGTATCATAGTATTAGAGTATATAGTATCATAGTATTAGAGTATATAGTATCATAGTATTAGAATATAGAGTATCATAGTATTAGACTATAGAGTATCATAGTATTAGAATATATAGTATCATAGTATTAGAATATCCACTAGAGTTGCCCCACCTTTCGCAACACCTTGGCCTGCACACTCTCAGAGAAAGGGTTGCTGGGATCAATGAAGACAGTGGTGTTCAGCATAGCCTCGGTGAGCTCCGGGGGTTGATAGAACGTCGTATCCACCACTGGCGTCATTCTCTGTAACATCAGATCTGATTTCACCATGTCATCCGCTCCAGCCGCCATCTCCCCGCTCTCTTCTCTCACAATGTCTAAATCATAACGCTCATCAGTTACTACAGCTCTCTATCAGGCAGCAAAGATATGTAAACCAACGCAATGGAAGTCAACTTCACCACTAACCAGTAGGTATAAACTAGAAACTCACCCAAATGGTGTTCACCCTGTTCGTCGGCAGCACACACAGCTGCGGCAGCAACAGACGTCTGCTGCCCGTCAACAGATGTCAAGTGCTCAGTTGGCTGAGAA